>JASDQU010739984.1:0-25378 GCA_032191745.1 Picea mariana
AGGGTTTTGGACTAATCCAGGTCATTGGGTTAGGGTTTTGGATGCCGCTGGCTCCTATATGTATATTGTATTGTAAACAATGTAACACAATGTATGAATATAATATATGTTGGTTTTCCCGGTTTGGGTTTCCAGGGGAAAAATCTCTGTGTAATGTTTGCATTTGCCATTGTATGTTTTCTATTCTTTTCTGAATATCTGTTTATAGTAGACATTGTACAAGGTTAGAATTTACAAAAAATGCCCCAACAACTTTCATGAGGATGATGGACGATATCTTGTGTCCTTTCACTAATTCTTTTGTGGTGGTGTATCTGGATGACATCCTCTTCTACAACAAGACTTGGGAAGAACACTTGCAGCATATTCAACAGGTTCTGCACACTTTGTGGCAGCACAAGATATATGCCAACTTGGAAAAATGCTTCTTTGGCATGGACAGGGTCTAGTACCTAGGCTACATTGTTGTTGCACATGGTGTGCATGTTGATTCAACCAATATACAAGTCATCTATGACTAGCGAGCCCCAACCATGCTCACTGAGCTTCCGAGCTTCTTATGCCTTGCCAATTTCTATTGAAGGTTCGTGTTTGGATTCTCCCATATTTCATGGGCCCTCAGCCAAATAACTAGAGGTGGTGGTAAGGAAAAATTTGTGTGGGGCTTGTCCCAACAGAAAGCATTTGATTATTTGAAGAAACGCTTGTGCTCCACTCCAGTTCTTTCATTACCTAACCTGCAACATCCCTTTGAGATCGAGGTAGACGATTCAGTCTATGTTTTGGGTGTAGTTATCACTCAACATGGCCACCCCATGGCCTATCATAGTGAGACACTATCATATGTTGCCTGTAAGTACCCTACTTACGACAAAGAAACGTACTTTGTTATGCAAGCATGCTGCCAGTGGAGGAATTAGATTCTTGATAAGGAGACATTCATCCAAATTGATCATAAGTCATTGTAGTTCATGCCGACAAAAGGAAAATTGCAGAATGACTGGCATCAAAAGTGGTTCACATATTTGTAGCAGTTCTACCTCAACATCAAGTATAAAATAGGAAGTACCAACCGATTCGTTGATTGCCTCATCCAACCTCCAGTAGTGACACTCACCAGAGTGCTTTATTCTTGTGGCCATGAGACCTCTGAATGGCCCCACCTCTATGAGACAAATCCTGACTTCACCAACACCTACCAGATGTTGGGCACAAACATAGTTGTCACCAATTTCAATATTCAGGACAGGTTGTTGTTCCATCTGGGCCATCTATTTGTTCCATCAAGTGAGCGAGAAAAGCTGATTTGGGAATCCCATTACAGTCGGGTAACAGGAAAATTCGGCGTAGAAAATATAGTGCCAATGTTGCAGCGACATTTTTACTGGCCAAAACTTCAAAAAAATGTGATCAAGTATATTTGGTCCTACACTTCCTGCGCTATTGAAAAACTGGCCATCAATAAATAAGGCATGTACACTCCTTTTACTAATCCTTAAAGACCCCGGGAATCCATCTCAATGGACTACATGTCAGGCCTTCAGTCCACCAAGCATGGAAATGGTTGTGTTTTTATGGTTGTTGATCACTTTACCAAGATGGCGATTATGGCCACCTACAAGAAGAGCATCACAACGAAGGCCACTACCAAGCTATTCTTTGAATGAGTCTGGGTACACTTTGGGATCCCATAAACCATTATATTATATCGGGATAGTTGATTCCTCATCACATTATGTTCTATCCTCTGGTCACTGTTGGACACTAAGGTCACCAATTCCATTGCCTTCCACCCCCAGACAGATGGCCAAACCGAGGTCATCAACTGGATGATCATGCACATCCTGCACATGTAAAACTCCAAGCACCCCTGCACCTAGGATCAAAGTCTTCCCTATGTTCATAAAAAATACAACAGTTCTATACATAGGTCAACCGACCACAACCCCTTTCAAGTGGGGTTGGGATTTCGACCATTGGGTCCCATGGATGTTGCACTACCCCTTGTGGCCACCCAAGAAGAATCATCACATGATCCAACTAGAGCTAACAAAGCCACTCAGTTCATTGATCATATCTAGTACATCTGCCAACAGGTTCAGGATATTTTACAAAAGTCCAATGCCAAGTACTAGCAGCACCATGATCAACACCAGGTGCCACACCAGTTCCAAGTGGGAGACAAATTTTGGTTGCACTTGTAGAAAGAATGCCTTACAGGGACTCATAGGAAGCTTCATACACTCCATTATATACCCTAAACCATCACCAAGGTTGTGGGTGACAATTCTTTTGAGCTCAACCTTCCCCCATTCCTTGGATTTCACCCAGTATTCAATGTGGACCTCCTTCGACCTTATTCTCCACCATTATTGGACACCTCAGAGATAGCATAACAATTGACACCAACATAGCTCAACCTTGATTACATGGAACATCCATCCACTTATCATATCATTGACAAATAGGTCAAGGGAAATCGCCAGCAGAGTATCCATCTTTATCGGGTTGTCAAAGTAGGGTAGCTCCTACACCAAGTCTAGTGGCTCACTCGGGGCCAAATTCAGCAGAAATTTCCTCATTTGATGGGGGCACTCAACACAATGGAGACCATTTATTCCTAATGGAGTAGAATTGATCTAGGAGGATCTCGGTGCCCACCCACCTTGTCCAACTGGATCAAAACATTTTTTTGGCAACTTACTGTTTTTAGCAGTTTTTCGGTTCTTGAAATTCCAGGGTCATTTTGAGGGCCTAAATGACACTTTTTTCATGATCAAGAATCTCAATAATGGCCAAAGGCTTTGGTTGAGCCCCCTAAATGAATCTCCTCATAAATATATTTCCAACGAGCTATCATGCACCCTAAACGAAGACTGTATGCAAAAGTTACGACCCCGGGAAGTTGATGTACTAACTTACCCCAACAGGGCCCACATGACTTTTGGCGCTTCATCTCCTAGGGTTAGGTTTTTGGAAGTCTAGAGTTTCGGAATTCATGTTTATTGTAAAAAGGCCTTCAGAGCCTCATTGTACTCATCTTCTTGCAAATGAGTGTAGTTGTCACACACACACACACACACACACACACACACACACACACATATATATCAAAACTTATTAACCATATTTATAATACTTAGTATTCATTAAGTATAGACTATTATCTTAATATTTAGTTATGATATCCATACTTATGATTATTAATTATTATGGTTTGTTTTTTAGTTTCTGTTTAGGTCTTAAATTAGGGTTTATGATAGCTGACATGTTTAATTTCTGAAAATTGTCTTGCATCTTAATTATTAATTGAGTAGATCAACAAGATTTCATATTTGACGATTAGTCATGATGATGAATCCTGATTCAGATTCGAAACGTCGATGACAAAATGGCACAAATAGTGGAATATCTGGAAAATATCCTTGTCACATCTATTCTCAGAGATAAGCTTCCACCATTCTAGCAAGCTTGTTTTCAGTCTGCATTTTACACTTTTCATCATATTTCTTATTTAATATAAGCCAAGTTTTACTGTATATTTGTTATGGTTCATTGTGTCTTTGTGTTAATATCATAAATATGTGGTTTCACTTCGTTCCTCTCATAAATCCGGATCAAAGAGCTTCTTCTGAACATAGATGTACTCAACATGATGGGAAAGATGAATATGTCAATACCTGTGGTAGAGATGTGTAATATTCTTTCTATAAGAAGAGAAGTTTTGAAGGCATTAAGGGTACTAGATGAAGCGGGAGATCCTCTGGTCATCCTAAATACTATGTATCATGGAATACAAGGAGAGGACAACCCTAATTTTTATCTTTCTTTGGGCATAAATGGTTTCTGTATGAATAAATGTATGTTGGAATCCATAGCTTCGAAAAATGTCATGTCTCTAAAAGTAATGAAGCAACTAGGTTTGAATACAACTCGCCCTTATGGAAAATTTTGTGGCATTAAATCAAGGGAAGTAAAGGTCTATGGTCTCATAGAATATGTTGAGGTGTATCTTTAGGATTTCCCTCATATTGGCATACCCACGAGTATAATAGTGATCGATGTACCATCTTGGGGCATGCTCTTGTCAAGGAGTTGGTCAACTACCCTTGGGGGTTCTCTCAATATGGACCTTACTCATGCATATATACCTATGGGATATGGCACATTTTACATTCTATACAATCAATGTGTTTTGAAGAATCATGTAGTTGACCCAAATGGCCCCAATTATTATGAAATATATGATATGGGACCTCACATTATTAAATATGATCCTTCAGATTTTACTTTTGCACAAGAGGATTGTATTGAGTATCTTCAGGCTTTCCCTCATATTGGCATACCCATGAGTATAATAGTGATCAATGTACCAGATTCTTGGGGCATGCTCTTGTCAAGGAGTTGGTCAGCTACCCTTGGGGGTTCTCTCAGTATTGACCTTACTCATGCATATATACCTATGGGATATGGCACATTTTAGATTCTATACAATCAGTGTGTTGTGAAGAATCATGTACTTGACCTGAATGGCCCCAATTATTATGAAAAATATGATATGGGACCTCAAATTATTAAATATGATCCTTCATATTTTACTTTTGCACAATAGGATTGTATTGACACTTTTCTTCCAAAGATAGATGAATAAAAAGAGAAGCTTTCAAAATACCGAGGAAAGGATCCAGGGTCTATCAAAATACTCAATAAGGATGAAGAGAAAGAAAAGGCTATTAAATACATGGTCAAGGTAGAACCACCTTCACAACCTTACATTGAATATCTGCCTTATTTTGATTTTGATGAAGGAATCCTCACACTAATGTGGAATAAGAGAAAGGGAAAGCCAAAGTATGAAAATAAAAGTGCAATTTTGTGGCTTGTCCCTTACATCATCAACAAGAATTCTGAGAAGGGTACTTATAACTTATCTACCATGAACGAGAGGAAGATACCATTACCATTTGATGGGTCTATCCTCTGGCCCCACATCAACAAAACCTTACTTCTTCAGGGCCTCGGCCCCAAGTAAGTAGGTAGGTCATTTTTCTTTCTTGTATTTTCATTTTGTTTGCTCATGGTATCTTAGTTGCATTTATCTAGATTCACATATTCATATTTCATTTACATATTGTTTTATTTCCATTTAATTATAATTGATTACTACATTTGTTTCATCATATCACATGTTAGTTAGAAATTTTTTAAAAATGCAAAATTTTCTTTTTTGATGCATAGTTCAATTTTGAAAATTTTGACCATATGAATGAAAGGGTGAGTGTTCCACCTTCGATGTGACAATGTTTTGTTTGTTTAAGTGTGTGTAGGAGCAGGTCTTACTAGGATATGCAAAGGTTCTTATGTACTCTACAACGAGAACATGTCCCCAAGTAAGAGCCAGATGTTAACTCCCCATTCCTAGGGGTAACTACGGAGATGATGTCTCAAGGATCGCAAGTTGCATACATGGAGTGTCGAGAGCCAGATGAATAGATAGAGATCCTCCTCTTACCACATATCACCATTGATCAGCAGTAGTAGCATCCACCACACCCATATTGTCCCATACAGGACAACAGGTCTTGTTTCATGAGGTAACAAGTCCGGTGTTAGGGTAAGTGTCATTTTAATAATTGAAGCATTTGAACATGTTGCAAAAAGTCCTTTCTTGACTTTGAAAACATTTTCTTGGAAATTATTTTGTTTTCCTTATTTCACCTTGGTGGTTGAAATGTTGTCCTAGTAAGTGGGTCACCCTCAGGAAAAGGGTTTCTACTAGGAGGTCTCCTTGAAGGTTCATCGTACCATTCCTGCACATACTTACCACTTTCCATACTTCTTCCCTTTCATTTCCTCATCTCTTGGTTTTTCGGGCATATTGACCAAGAAGGGACTATACCTCATTTCATGGGAAGAAGGGGATAAAGTCACATAGGTTTTTAGCTGGAAAAAGATAAGACCAAATAAATTATCCTCCAAATGCTCGCCCTAAGAACCTGAGAGAAATGAAATGCTTATCCCCAAAATTCAAGGACCTATAAAATAAAACACATAACTAAATGCCCTGCTTGTTGAGGAAATGTATTTGCAGTGTCTTTTACTTTCCTTGCACATGGCACTCAATGCGTTCCTAACTTTAAGTGGCATTGCACTACTCTTTATTTTCCCTTGCATATAGTACTCAATGTTCAAACTTTAATCAATTAATGACAAATAAAGGGATTGGAAAAAGATTGCATTGAAAACAAGGATGCATCACACCCTGTATACAGGCACCCATAAATGACACAATATGAGCCCTTGTATGTCAAGAAACCCCATGCCCAAAAGTCACACCCCCATCCACCTCATACTCTTTTATATGACTTAGAGAGGGTCCTCTTGGGAAACACTCCCTGACTTGGGGAACGATCTACCCAATAGAGCACCATGACAATCGTTACATACTTAAATTTGGCAAGTCGTATAAGGTCATTAAGAATTTCTTATTTTGAAAAGAGGGGATTTGATGCACAAGTTTAGGTGGTTGTTTTATTAAATATGGATTACTTGGCATGAAACTTGTGACTAGTGGACCCTTGGAGGGCGTACTTGTTTGTCTTTGCAAGGCATTTCCAAGTGAAAACTTGTTCATGGAGGCACAATGTTGCTTGGACCTTCATAATGGAATGAAGTCCACAGGTTGAATGATGTGCCCTCTCTCATTGGACACTTGGGAGGATGAATGTTGTCTTTGGAGGCACTCGGACACCATGAGATGATCATGTTGTGACATCTTTCACATCAATATTCGCCTTTGAGAGGCCTAAAACATCACCTTCTATGCTCTAGACATCACATAGAGGCTAGGGTTTTGATGGGGTTTCATGGTTTGATAGTGATGTTTTCAAGGACCTATAAAATAAAACACATAACTAAATGTCCTTTGGATGCCCAACGACTTCCTTCACGAGGAAAAATGTCTCACTTTCGAGGCTTGCATCACCCTTCTAGGGAATGATGTCACCCCTAAAGGGGAAATTACTTTATGTATTTTTTATTTGGAAATTAATGAGGTTGGCCTCCTTAAAATTAGAATGTGGACAAACTTATGTGGACAATTTTTTTTAAGTGACCTCATATAAATAAAGGTCACTGTCATTTCATTTTATCATAACTCTCACTTGAGAATTACATACTCTTCGGCTGAAATTTTCTCCTTACTTGGGAAAATTGCTCTATCTCTCTCTTGATGCTTTGTGGATTCTTTATCTTTTCTATTGGAGGAAGAAGCTAGGTGTTATCTCTTGATTCTTGTCTCTTTGCAATTTTGATGGAATATTCTTGATAAAGAAAGGTTTTTTCATGTTGTCTCTTGAAATTGGTAAGGAATTTATGCATAAGTGTGTTGTTTATTCTTGTTTCAAGGCTAATTTTTCTATATCCTTGGAGGAGTATAAGGGCATGGAACCTCCATCAAGATCCATCTTGTTGTCATTAAGAAAAACTATTTTGCAAAGGTTGCTACAAGGAGGGAAATGGCTTACACCCTTGTAGATTTACCTTGCTAAGGTTGGTTTTCTCTAGCGAGTAAAAAGGATTACACACCTAGAGAAGTAAAAAACTCTAGATCATACACAAGAGACTCCATAAACCATTTGATAAGGCACTAATCTACTTGCATTGGAGATTTTATATTCATGCATTGGTATACGTGAATTTTTGAGATATTGCAATTGTTTGAGTTGGATCTAATTCTACATGCTATAAGATTTATTATGCCCTAGCGATGTCTTGATTGGTCAATTGATTCTCATTGTTGTTATAAATTTATGCTACAGCCAATAGGGCTGCAACAAACTCATCTTTACCTCTTGGTTTACTCACCATTCTACCACTAAATTTTACTTGCAAGTTGCTATAATTAATCTACTAGTTTTTAGTTATATTTTGGGTGGATTGCTTGTTAATTTTGGTGGATAGAATTTTCTGTTGTAGCAATTGTTTGCTAAAACCGTTAGGTTGTTCCAAAACGTTTTTATAACACTACATAAAATCCCCCTAATCACCATTAAAATCTTTCTTCAATCATTAGAAGTTTAACTAGTCATTGCTAGTTTTGTTTCCAACATCTTGTACTTGATTTTTGATGGTTAAATTTATAGCTCTTATTCTCATTTATTTTTTATCTATACATTTCCATACTGATAGCAAGGTTACTTGTTGAATCCCCTTTGGTTTTGAAGCATATATATCTGTATATTGTCTTGTTTTGGGCATGGATAACATTGTTTTGCAGGTACATCATCTTTGGTAGCCAACTACCCTATCACAAGACTCTCTTCCAAGATTTGTCTCCACATTTGAACTTGACTTATAGGGGCACCTCTCATGTCTATTCACTTTCCATCTCAATCCCCCTAGGGTCACCTGCAATTCCCCCCTTGAGGTGATTTTTATCATCACTAAAGTGAAGGGAGTGTTTATCTAAAGTGACAATGGGTAAATACTCCCATAATTGTCACACTTTTGTAGTTTGGGTTATGTTTTTCCCAAGCTACAATCTATGCGATAACACTTCTAATATTTTTTTTGAAACTTCATGCAAAGTTTCTTTAGGGGATGGATATAGCTTATCTTCCTAAGGAAGTTAAACTGTCTTTCTTCCTATATAAGGGTTCACAAATTCCCAGTAGCAATTTCATCCATGGGCCATCTAGATTTCTGCATCTACCCGGTATTTATAACTTTAGGGATGAGAATGTTTTAGAATAAGTGAGCCTTTTTCATGTGCAAATTGATGTATATTTCTTCTTCTTTATTTGTTCCTCTGCAATGGTTTTTTCTAAACTGATCTTATGCACAAAAGATACTAAATTTAACGACATTCACAACCAATTATTTCCTTTAACCGAAACACTAAAATTAAAAACAAACTAAGGATGCCATATATGTATATATGCAAGTCCCTACATAAAATGTGAAGTTTCTTTATGACGGGTTTTAATGACATGTATCGGAACACACAACCATGGTAAATAATGCGGAAAGACTTTTTTCTATGTAAGAAACTATAAAAGGAAAAGACAAAGATAGGGAGGATATTTATGATAATTTGTATATGCTTTATGCATATTTCTGAAAAAAAAATTAAAAAAATATTAATTATAAAAGTGTGCTTATGGGAAAAATAGGTAAGTGAGAAGCAATGGAACATAAAAGAAAAAAAATATTTTTTCATTATTTTAAGTCTACTGCGTCCTTCGAGTTATTTATATATAGTAATTGCATCCTTTGAGTACTTTATATATACTAAGATTTATTTTTTATCACCGTCTATATACTATGTGATTGATCTACACCATGCAACCTTAGTATTGAGTTTGTTTCCATTGATTGAAGACGAGAACGGCCACAAGCCACTTTTGTTTGATTTCTCCATAGTTTTTACACTTGATCACGTAACTCAACTTAGGAATAACCTTACTTCTTGTGCTTGCTACGATCGAAATAAAGAGAGGCCACATGAAACTAACTAGACATCTGCAAGGAAGGGAAACATTAACTACCTAGGTAGCTTTCCCTTATTGGTTCCTTCACCTATCAGCCATTAAGTTTCCTTAAATCAAATGCCAATATTTCTTGAGGATTCACATTAGGGTGGTAAAGTGAATAGAGTGGTTGTACGGTGAAACGAGTTGTTGTGAAAACACTTGGTGATTGGTGGTAGTCGGTATCTTGCATGAAGAAAAGTAGGTGTCCCTAGTTTATGCGAGGTGGAGATGAAGCAAAGGCAATGCATATGCGGTGTACTCTAAGATGGTTCAAAAAACTTAGAATATGATATCCTAACATAAAATGTTAAAAAACTAATGCTAACTCGTAGATACCATTAGTTCATCTCTAGAGACTATATCGAAAATATTCAGTTTAGATCTAACCAAAAATTAAAATGGTCTCAATATAAGGCCAAATAAGACCTAAAATTCTCTAATTGATAAACAAAATGTGTTGTTAACATTTCATATGTGAGGAAAAAGTGTTTCTGGAAACATTGAGCTAAAGCTTTAAGCTATGGAGGAATAAATACATAGAGGTGTGTGCAAATTTAGTGAAAAATGACAAGCCCATTACTAATAGTCATAGGCGGCAGGGACTAATAAGGTATTTATATTGCTATAGTCTAAACATTCTACATTTTGGCTCTTTTCCGGTTATATTATCTGTTTAATTTTACTCGAAATCTAGTGAAAAATCATTGGATCTACAGATTTTAGTGGTTAATTATTTATAATCCGAGTGCCCCATGGATTTTTCGGAATGCTAACTCCATTTATTCATTTAGAAATAAAATTTAAACAATAAAAACTTGCAATTTCACCCAGAGTTATATCATCGTATTCCGACAAAAATGCCAAAACATAGAACGATTAGACAAAATAATTTATATTATTCTCCACACATATGACTAGTCAGGAGTAGTCCCCGGGAAAATTATGTTTGTGTAACCATTTACCCCTCTCTACACAATTCCCCCTCTTATTGATCGCACAAGTAAATATCACACAATTCTACAGCCATGCACCACCTCTAGTGACTAGTCCTTCTATCAGTCCACTTTAATGACTAGTCATCATAGGGAGGCACAAAGATTGAAACTAGGCCACTCAATTCAAAAAAAATTTAATAATGATAAGATTACCATTGTTCCTTTTTTGATTAGAATCCATGGTAAATTTCTCTTGTCCAAACATCAATAGGATGGAGGTAGTCACTTGGGAATTGAGAGAGGGATCTAACCCCTTTTTGATGCCCAAAAAGCGCAACATAGGGTACCTTATTGCAAATGGTTGCAAACGCCTTATTATTTAATTATATTTAATAACATACTAATAGGTGGGACCCCTTGTGTAACTTGTGTGGCTATGACGAAGAGACAACACTTATGCTTTGCGTGCTTATAAGTTAGCTAAGATGAACTCTATAGTTTATTTGCGTTTAAAGTCTCTATCGAAATAATTAATCCAATGATGTTATGGGCAATATGATTTAAAAGGGAGTGTTGTTGTTTTTATATAACACTCACAAGCATTATTATGTTACATGTATTTTGGGGAAGGACCTAAACTCCATGTTTAAGTTATATGTGTGATGTGGTGATTTCATGCTACAAGGATTACACACATTGTTTCAAGTGGAAGTAAGGTTGAAACATGGTATCCCTAGCAAGTATTTGATATATGTCACATTGGAGTTTTTAGACAAGGGTTGGCGCATTTGTTAAGTTGGAGACTTAGGGAAATGGTGGTGTATTCGAGTTGCATTAAATCAATTTGGAGTTACTGGTTGATGTGTTGTATGTTAGCTTGCTCATACTGGCTATCAGGGATAATTTTAGGGGCTAAATTTCGCTCATGGGCTATTTTTCTAAGGTTTTTTCCAAAAAAGGATTCGTTATTCTAAAAATTATTCACCCAAATTCTATAGGATAAAATTATTTTACCTTAAAAATCACCAAAAATTTATACAAACTATATAAAATCCTTAGAAATTTCAATGTTTTTACAAAAATATCACCAAACATTTTATAGTTGGCATATAAATAATTAGTAAGATTCGCCAAGGTTTCTACATTTAAAAATAAATTTCTATCCTTAAAATCATCCTTGTTGGCTATGGATGAATGTAGATATGATGTGCAATAAATGCATGTCGCTCTAACTCTCCTCGAGCCTTCCACCCTAGTCATTTTGAATTTTCTCTTGTCGGTTGTTGTTGCTCCACTTTGTTCGACTGTGGAAGAGGTATACAAGCTTGGTTGTTTCTCCTTAGCAATTTTTACACATGCATGGGTTTCTTACTGCTCCATCCATGAATATTTCGCTCTTCTCTTTAATTAAGTCAAAAGTTGGCTCTTGAAGTTTGCTCGTTATCTGTGCATTTCCAAAGTTATAATGTATGGAGTTTTTTACTGTGTATGGATTGGTAGTTAAGTGTTGGTCTTTGTGGCATTATATTTGAACCATGAGCATTGAAAACTTGTGTGGATGTTCTTCTTGTATATGGTATTCGTGCTTTACTTGTGGGAAAGAATACAATTGGGACTCTCGGGCCTGCCTTGCCTCTGGTTTTTTGTTTTGGGTTTCTTTCCTAAATGTATCACTGCTCCTTACCTGTGGGGTATATGGACACTTAGCCTATCATTTAAGTGGTTAGTCTTCGTGTCCATTGTGTTTGTGTCCTTGTAATAGCTCCGTGAATATAAATGTAAAGTTTTGTAGAGGTATTAAGCTTCTCATGCTCCTTTTGGATAAACCCTCGATTTGGTCAGCTCGTCTCTCTCACCGCATTACTCTTCACTATTATGTATTGAACCTTGTGTATTGAAAATTATTGTGGAGGTGTCCAACCCAAAATTTGATAAAAACACTGTTCGTGCTCATTTTTGGTCATGGGTTTAGTGGATTATTTGTTTTGAAAAAATGGAAATAATCTTAAGCCCACTCATTTGTCTGGTAATACAGTCTATCCTGTGGAGATATTGGGGTAATGACAACATTGAAAAATCATTTTTTAAGGGATATGACCTACTATGCGTTCGATTTTGTACGAAGGGAATACTTCTATGGATGAATTATATATGTGTTGAATGAGTTTTGTGAACTAGAATCAAAGGGATTTTAGGAGTGTTTCTATATGAAGTTCCAATTTTGAATTATGTTATATAAAGGGATCCCTTTTTTGGCCATTTCGTGGAACCCTGTAGTGATTTTAATGTACTGGTTTTGATATCGGGAACCACAATCTGTCCATTCCTCAACTATTGATTGTGTGTTATTTTGATTATTGTGGCATTGTATCTACTCGACCTTGTTACGCGCAAGCTATGTTACTATTGTTGAATGTTTATTAAACAAAATATTATGAAATGATTCCTATGCAATGCAAATTCTAGATGCAAACGAACAACCTGTAAGTGAAATATCAGTTTTGGTATTTTGGAAATAGAGTGTTGAATTTCAATTTTGAAACAGTGAAAAAGTTTAAATTTTGATGTTGGAAATGGCATTGTTTGATATATTAATATAACAATATCCATGGGAGTCCTTTCCATTATACCATTTTATGCAAAATACAATACCCTCATTATCCCAATTGCATTTTTCACTCCTTGTTCTATTGTTACTCATTTGTAAAGAAAAGTCTGTACGGAAAAGAAAAGGGTGATGTGGAAGTTAAGTGATAATTGGTATTTTGGGAGCTGGTTGTATACACAATTCGATTGTCTTATTGATTGCTTGAACAATATTCATAAATATTTCCCCCTCCATGATATCACTTTACGATAAATACAAGCCCTCCATACTCCCAATGACCCTATCAATTCCCTGTTCATGTGGCAATTAATAAATGTTTTTTAATGGATGGATTGCATGCGTCATGTAGTAAATAATAGAGCCAACTCTTGATTTATTTAAGTAGATTTTCATGTATGGGTTATTAAGAACTTTTCATGACTAGTTAAATATTGCTACAAGATGAGCTTTTTCAGCAGGGGCAGTAATGGCCGAAATAATATAGGAAGAGTTAACTAGCAGCGAGGCCATAGAAGGCCTTGGTTTTCTATTCACTTCAATGTTGATCCACAAGAGTTAAACCAGTTGTTTCAAGCTGGATTTTTCAATTTGGTTGGCCATGGTATATTGCATACCCAACCTGACAGACCCCCATTTCAACCTCCTCAGAATTTTCCCCAGATTCATGTTCCTCCACATATGTCAATGCAACCCCACTAATGATGGTTGGAAAGAAATTGTCCACCAACCTATATCCCACCAATGTGGTTGGCCCACTGTGTCATTACCTTTACCACCACCGGTTAATCCCAATGCTCAAATTTCTCTTGATGTTTCGCCAATACAGTCCTCGCACGCCAGCAAAAGATTAAAAACTGATATCCCACAATTTGTGCAAGACAAAGGAAAAGTAATGGCCTACCCTTCTAGTCCATCCATAGAGTTTTCTAATTTTGTGTCTTCACGTCTCCACCTAAAATATGTATGCTCCCATGTGATCAACACCATACAACCCCGGAGGTATAACCAACCAGAGGCTACCCCAAAAAGTCAAGAGGATACAGCAGTGACAAAAGGAAATATGCCTCACAAAGCAGCAAATATGGATTTTAAATGTTTTTTTTTATGATATTCAATGATGAAGACATTGTTTAATAATTTTCAACATATTTTGGACAACAAGCTTTATTTTGGATAATTTTGTGGATAAGATGGATATATTGTTTTCTTGGGATATGTCCTTAGATTTTGTTGATATTTAAATATTCGATCTAAATGATATCCATGGGTGCTACAAGGGTGTTATATGATCCAAATGATAAATTTTGTATTTTATATTTGATGATTGGCAAGAGAATGATGGG
Source organism: Picea mariana (assembly GCA_032191745.1). Taxonomy (NCBI): domain Eukaryota; kingdom Viridiplantae; phylum Streptophyta; class Pinopsida; order Pinales; family Pinaceae; genus Picea; species Picea mariana. The sequence continues at coordinate 14,420 of JASDQU010739984.1, forward strand.
AGTCACAAGGGGTCCCACCTATTTAGTAGTTATTAACTAGACTCTTATTTATATATTACTATTAATTATTTCTCCCTAAACTAATTAGTTAAGTTAATCTGACTTAGCTAAAGAAAGTAATTGAACTACCTCAACTTATTGAGAAAGAATAAAGGTTCAATGAGAGGAAGAGATAAGGGGAGACTAGAAGGAGATAGACAACTTAATTAGTGAGATAGTTTTAGTTTTCATTCATTTCTGAGTTTACTTGAAAGCCTAATCCTCTTGATGACAATAAGGTCTTATTGAAGGCAGCAGGATTCAAAACTGAATCATACATTTCAACAACTTGTTTTAAAGGTGTTTGATTCACCCTTGATAGTCTGTGTATTCTTATCTATTTGTGAATTAATTCTCATGGCTGATAAAAAATATCTTGCAGATTCAAATGACAACATTTTGTGGCAAGTTGATCTAGATCATTAGTTTTGGTTTTATTTTAATGTCAGAGTCTTTTTGTATGGTACCCATTGAAGACTTCTAAATCTGACTTTGGTCCATACCCTCACAGGGGTTTGTAAAGAGAAATATAGTTTTTGTATCTCAGAATGAAATAAAATCAGATTGTTGTTCTATCTCGTACATATGTTTTCATGACTTGGTTCTTCCTTTCGTTTTTGTCTCCATGTTTACTTTATTGTAAAAGTTGTATACATTCTTGTAGCTTTGTTTAAATTTTATTTTTACATTGCAACATATACAAATCATAAAATCAACCTTAATCCTTGTAATTAATACTTATGGATTGAGTGAATGTTTTGAGGCTATAAACCCTAGGTTACATTCCCAACTATCTTGTCCTAGCCAGGCAAGATCTGAAAATGATTGAGTAGGGTGTTCCATACATTTTCCTCAACACCCCTCTGGTCAACACTTTGCATCTAGAAATGAAAATTTCCTACTTAATCTATTCATGAGAGGGAGCAACACAACCCAATTCAAGAACCAAAGAGAATTCAAGAAATAAATCACCACAAACATTTGGGCATAGTGCAATTACTATTCACGTCTCTTGTAGGAATGCATTGACTCAAAATACATAGAAGAGGTAGTCCAGGTCCATTCTCACATAATTAAAATTGTGTTTCACTCAGATGTGTTTGTTGTTAAATTGTGACAACAAATTAAAATAAATTGTAAATACTAAAATTTACTTATGTAAATATTTGGTGGTGTTGGTTTACAACACTGGTGGAATTTTATATAATGGATAATAGTTCTTGTAACTATGTAAATGGATGCAAGATAGATATAAATCTATGAAGCCCGGGAAATGTATTAGGGGCTAGGGGGCAAGCCTAATTTTAATCCTATATTGAATCATAGAGACACTGATACCTTACCTCGTGGATGTTTCCTCGACACTTTTACATGGTTTTACCACAAGAGATGTAAATCTCGTGTGTTATCAGAGTGATTTTTTTGTCTCTATCATCATATTTCTTGCATTTAATTATTGTTTCAGGTTGTAATCCCAACAATTGGTATCAGAGCGAAGGTGGATAAAATTCAAGTTGGTGAAGGAAGGGCTGAGTTTGTTTGTGACATAGAGCATTGGTCAAGGAGCGAGGAGGAGTGATAAAGAAAACCCTATCCGCCATTCGAGTCTGAAGGTACCCGAGAAGAAATTGAGGAGAAAGACATGAAAGAGAGTCCATCTAGTTATTGGTTCATTGCATGTGAAACAAATTCATTTTTTAGTCGTTTCGTGCTCTAAGACAAGTACTAGAGATAGTCTCATGTTTGACACGCATAGAGGAAGAGAAGTAAGGAAATTCCTAAGCGTAAAACGTGTTCCTTGCTGCTAAGGAGAAAGGAAGCAGAGTTGTCCCATGTGAGAGTTAAAAAGTTTGTGAAGGGAACCGAGGTCACGTCTGTCGTAATATTTGAAGGAGTCGAGTCGAAGCCAAGCAGAGGAAGGTCGTAAGGTGAAGATCGTGGAGGTACATTTGATCTGTTCACGTGAAAGAAAAGAGGTGTTGCCCCAACTGTATGTAAGGCACTGATTGAGTTTCATGTTTTTTAGTGGAAGAGATGTTGGTTTGAGGTCAATTGCAAACCAACGGTTTTGTAAACCATCCTGAAAGAAATCACCTCAAATTTGAGGTTGAGTGGAGACCAATCGTTGTGGAAGAACAAATCGTGGAAGTACCGATTATTTTCTTTGGGTTCATAATTTAAAAAAACAAAAGCCCGCCAAGATACACACACACACACACACACACACACACACAAAGAGTCTTTCCTTCTATATATATACACACACACACACACATAAAAAGTCTTTCCTTCTTTAAGGTCAAAGCATATGGTTTTTTGTGTCCATGTTTTTTGGGTATCCCATGGTTTTGTGTCCATGGATTGCATGTAATGAAGCCTATAAAAGGCTTAGTGAAATCCAATGTAAATGGGCTTGGAGGTAAGCGATGAAGGATTACTTGGCTAGCTTGATCAAATTGGGTCAAGGGAATGTTCATCTAAAGTTGGAGCATTAAGACTCCATCGTAAGGTACCTAGAGGTGAACAACAAAGGTTCACTTGGGCTTGGCCGAATTTGGTCAAGGTTTTGAATGCAAAGTTTGAGGTGGAGCATAAGTTGTCCAGGTTAGAAAGGTGGGTCTATAGAAATGTTGATGGGATTTGTAGTGAAATGAACATCAGCAGGTCAATCAAGTGTTTGAGAATATATAATGGAGGCAGGTTCATATTCGTGGAATTTCAAGTAAGTCAGGATTGAAGCAAGAGTTGTGGGAAGAAGCGGTTGTGTTATCTAGTAAATCGATCACCATCGGTTGTAAAAGATTGGAAGATTCTGGAAGAGGTATGAACATGACATCTAGTGATTACTCAAATATGAAATTATTTGGTTGTGATGCTTATGTTTTTTATCAACATTCTAAGTAGGACCTAGATCAAACAGGTAGACCTTTGTTGGTTATAGTGATGGTGCTAAGGGATGCAGATTGTGGGATCCTATTGCTCATTAGAATCATCATGGAAAGAGATGCAATGTTTGATGAATGTCCTTTAATAAAATCAAACATAGTAAAATATGAAAGGTACAAAGCATGACTAATAGCAAAAGGGTATTTTGAAGGTATTCATTTCCATGAAATTTTCTCACCAGTTGTTAAGCTTGATTCTATTCATGTTGTGTTAGCACTAGTTGTGTTACATGATATTTAATTAGTGCAACTAGATGTTAAAACTATTTTACATGGAGTTTTGGATAAGGAGATGCATATGGAACAACTAGAAAGGTTAGTTCAAGATCACAACAAAATATTTTTTTGCAAACTCAAGGAAGTCTGTATGGCCTAAAGCATTCCAAGAAAATGGTACAAGAAGTTGATTCATTCATGGTAAGCCAAATTTTACAAGAAGTGAGTATAACTATTGTGTTTATGGTATATTGTTTATCTTGGTATCATGTGTTATGCTTTTTGTAAGCACAAGAATGTTTGAGATTAGCAGGTTGGCTCAGTTGGTTAAGACATTTGAAATGAAGGATCTAGGAGTAGCGAAACAAATCTTGGGCATGGAAATATACAGAGACATGAAATATGGTAGGATTTGGTTATCATAATAGAAGTATGTGGTGAATATACTTAATAAATTCAGTATGAATAATGTGAAACTGGTAAATATCCCTTCGGCTTTCCATTGTAAGCTTTCTTTAGGTTTATGTCTTAGTAATGAAGAAGAAAAGGGCTATATGTCTCGTGTATCGTATGTTAGTAGGAAGTTTGATGTATGCGATGAAATGGTCAGTATTTCACATGCAATTGGTGTTGTCAGTAGACATATGGAAAAACCTAGTGAAGAACATGGAAATGTGTATTGATGATTGTGATGAGAATGTTCAAGTATTTCACATGCAGTTGGTGTTGTCAGTATATACATGGAAAAACCAAGTGAAAAGCATGGAAACGGGTGCTTCAATATCTTAGAAGCACAGAAGCACAAGTATCACCTACAACGGTTGTAGTGATTTAGTTTGTGATTATGATTCAGAAGATTTGGACAAGAGGAGACCTACTCAAGTTATTTCTTCCAAGAATGTAAGAATCTATTGGGTAAGTTTGGACAAGTAAAAGATAAGATGTTATGTGGCGGTCGAAGCGTTGTGCATTTGACTAGCAGTCCAACGTATCAAAATAGGACAATGCATCATTTTGTAAGGCATGTTACTGATGGAGGAAGAATGGTGCATACTAGAACAAATCGTGAAGACATGTTCACGTAACTAGTATTGTTAGAGACGCTGTAGAGATGTGATGGTGTTTGGCTTTTCTTGGCTTGCAAAAGAGGTGATGAATGAGCTTGGGCAAGGTATCAAGTAAATTGTTGTCAAGGCGAAGATTGTTAAATTGTTACAACAAATTAAAAGAAATTGTAAATACTAAAATTTACCTACGTAAATATTTAGTGGTATTGGTTTATAAAACCAGTGGAAGTTTATATAACGGGTGGTAGTTCTTGTAGCTATGTAAACGGTTCCAAAATAGATATAAATTTAGAAAGTCTGATAAATGTATTGGGGGATAGGGGGTAAGCCCAATTGTAAGTCTTTACTGAATAAGAGACATCGATACCTTGCCCCGTGGATGTTTCCTTGACACATTGTCAGGGTCCTTGACACATTGTCAGGGTCTTACCACAAGAAATGTAAATCTCTTGTGTTATTTGAATGATTGTTTTGTCTCTATTGTCATATTTCTTGCATTTAATTATTGTTTCAAGCTCTAAATCCCAACATTTGTTGGGAATGATATTACCAATATATTTGCAAAATGTGGGATTTTAACAGATACATGGTACATATTTCACGAAATATCTTAACAAGATGTGATTTCTTGAAATGAAATGCTTACAAGTTATGCATAGAGTGAGGAGTGTAAGGACACTTTGTTTTTCTCAGAAAATGCAATGGGCAAGAAGAAATCCCAACAGATTAAATTTCTTGTATTTAGCTTATAAACTCTGGATCATGACACTTGTGACTAAATATCAAGATTTTTTTTGCCTTTGATTTGAGGTCTGGATTGTCCGATTTGCTGCATATTAGGGTTAAATATTAAGGAAAATGAAAAACCGGGATTTTTTTTCTTTGTTTTGAGCTCTGGATTGTCCGATTTGCAGCMTATTGGGGCTAAATATTAAGGATAATGAAATCTTTGTATACAATGATAAGGTATTTGTTTATCTTTTGTCTTCTGGAAGAGCCGCCGGATTCACCGAAGCTTAGACTTGATAAGGATTCTACCTATTTGATTTGTTTAGTCTTTAGTTTTTTATTATATGATTGTCTTTTCTATTAATGAAAGTATTGTTTTCCTTGCTAGAAGGAAAATTGGAGCAATGGAAGATATCAGCTGATAACAAGAACCCAAAGGAGAAGTTACATCATTTGAAAGATGTTGAACAAGGTAGAAGTAATAGAGGCAACGTTATTCTTATCACAAATAAAGCGGAAATGGAGACAGATGTTGTTGTGCTATCTATTAGAAAGATGGTAAGGGTTTTTCTATAAGGTCTTGCTCTAAATCTAGAGTAAGTTGACTTGTATTATGCAATAGTTTTGGTTCAAATATATTAAGGATAGAAGTTATTGCATGCAACAGAATCATTCACTAAGGACCATTGCCAATCTAGGCTTGGGAAAATGTCATTAGGAAAGTGAGAATGGGGAAGAAATCCATTTTGTCCAAGCTTAATGTATCTGTAAAGGGTATTGAAGATAATATTCAGGAAGAAATAGCTTCAATTGAGGATTATTTCAGAGCCATTCTAGAAAAGACAGTCCGATATTGAACCGGAACTAGTTGAAAATTCTACTGACCCAGTGCTCATATTGAACCGGAACTAGTTGAAAATTCTACTGAATCTAACTCTGATGTGCAATCACAAGGCCTTCTAGGGAAGACTCTGAAAAATTTAGCAAATTTGTTGGGAGCTTAGTAGAGTGGTTGCAAACTGAACCCATTGCAGAAGCGGATGAGTTGGACTTTGATAAGCAATCTCCCAATTTTACTGATGAAATCATATCTACAAGCTATGAAATTGGTTTTATGGTTTTTGGAAAGGCCTCTGGATTGATCCAGGGATTGAAAAACATTCTTAACATTTGATTGAATTGATTAAGTAATATTGATAATATTAGAAGTATCATGACAGAAGGAGAATGATCATGATGAAGAATAACATCCACTAAGATCAAATTTAGTTTATTAAATGTTAATGAAGATAAAAAATTATTAGATTTGTTTTAGAATTTTATTTTTGTGCTTGAAAATATTTAAGACAAAAGTATTGAAAAAGAATACAAGGGAACCCAATAACGAAATAAAGAAACCATAAAACAAGTCCAAGCAATATAGAGAAAAAAGGAAAGAAGATTATTAATGGGAAATGAAATATGTAGTAGGATTTTCAATTATTATGGACATCACTTAAGAGAATTCCTTCTATACTCAGATTCTTGGAAAACACTTTACCAGAGCCTGCACTTCTTGTTGGATCGAGCATATTGCCACTTATCTTCTCAGAAGATTACTCCCCTGTGGAAATGAATAACCAAGCCGATATTGCTCTGTCTAATGCTCTAGAACCGATACGCACTTTGTCTTTGCTAAGATAGCAATCCAAACACATTTCAATTTGAAGGGGAAATCATAACTGGAAATCCATGCTGTCAACTGAACATAAATAAACGCTGTATGCACAGGCCAGGGTTCCCATTAATGAGAAACACATTCACATTGTGCTATAGCCTGTGGTGTATACACAGAATTCACACCATTCTAGCATCGAAATAATGACAGGGGATTCAATGCCACCCAGTTGCATACAATCTTCACACTAAGTCGATTCATTGGATAATAGTACCAAACAATAAGCTACTAAATGGAATGCCCCATTATTTTTAGGCAAATCGATTCCCTCAATCAATCCAACTCAAACCAGAACTACATATTAATGCGAAGCTACAAAATTGAAACGATCAGGTGCATATTTCATCATTCAATGAAGGTTTTTATTATGCTCGAGAGAAAATTACAAAAGTGAAATATCCACAGAGTTTGTGTATTGTTACTCTCTTTCAATACCAAAGTTGCATATGGCCATGGCTTAAATACACCTTCGTTTAGTGTGGACAAGCTTCTTCACTTCGTTTAGTGTGGACAAGCTTCTTGACTCATTAATCCACTGAACTTAAAGTAGGTTGCACTCTTCCAGCTTCCATTTCTTCTTTTGTACTCCTCAAGTCTTCTTTCCATATCTTTTCTTTTATGTCTTCATTACAGTGTTCATTTCTTTTAATGGGCTATTCTTCTTTTGTACTCCCCAAGTCTTCTTTCCATATCTTTTCTTTTATGTCTTCATTACAGTGTTCATTTCTTTTAATGGGCTATTTTTGGAAGATTAACCATCACAAGTGTTTGTTTCCCCTTTCTATTTCTCCCAAAAAATAAAAAATAAAATAAAACAAAAATATGTTTATTAGAAAATTTACAAGAAGGTTTGACAAAGATCCAATTCGGATAACACCTCCCCATTTGAAGGCTTTTCATCTCCAAAAGAAAGACCATTAGGGAGATGGAAACACATGGCCTCCATTTACCTCTCCATATCCACCATTCAATTGCTAATGAAGGTTGTTTGTTTCTTGCTTGTCCACCCTTGTTTTGCTGCAAAACTATTCTATCTCTCTCAATGTGATTTGACAAAGTATGTCTTGCCACACTTTTGACCAAGAAGTAGTTGTTTTCTCCCTTGTAGAAGGTAGCATCCCTATCCCACTGATACTACCTACCAAACATCACTCTATAAGCATCTAATGGTGCAATTTCACATTCTACTTCATCAACATAGTTAGTATTAATGACAAACTTGATTTTACATCTTTGAGTAACTCTCATAACAGTTTTCCCTTACAACCATACTAGTGACAACCATACTAGTGAACTTGATTGCACTAGGTCATAGGTTTCCCTAACCACCATCATACCTTCATCTACCCACACTTCACGTACTTAACCCCTACTTCTAATCCTTCCACCCAACTAACCAACATCAGCTACTTACCCACCAAATGAAAATTAGTATACAATGATAGGTTATTTTTATATTGAATAGATTTTATAATTATTTTTTGAATTACTATGTTCCATTTTCATTTTAAAATTACACATTTTCATTTGTTATATGACATTTATTTATTGTTATAAAAACTTTTTGGAATATTCAGAGTAGGCATGATTACTTATGTCAATGTTTTGAATCTAGATTGGGGTTGGGGTTAAGCATTAAGACAGAAAGTCGATTAAAGAACTATTCTATTAGTTCAATTAATCTATGACAATGCAGGTTTTGACGTCGACTTCCTTCTTCTAAAAATCTAAAGAGGTCAGTGCAAAACTTAACACGACAACCTTTAACCATATAATTTCACTATTGCAACCTATGTCACAAGGTTCGCCGAACCTGAACCTTGAGGTTTGAAGTTCGGCGAACCTCAAAACAAAGTTTAGGTTCGGATGAGGTTCGATTCAAGTTCACTTTGTTTGTTTTCTCATATGCTCTCTGGGCGCTCTCTAAGGGTAATGTTAAATTCTTAAAGTAAAAGGATAAAAATGAAAGATAAAGGAAATGCCACTTTTACAATGAAAGATAAAGGAAATGCCACTTTTACTTAAATTTTTAACATTACCATTAATTATTTCAGGATGTTTGAGAGTGGTTCCAACCTCATTGGACTTCATATTGAGAAAGTAGAATTTTAGGTCCCATTCAAAATTCAGCAGACTTAACGGTTTTCAGGATTTCAAGATTACAATGTTTCCACTGGATTCTATCAAGTATGAAGGTATGGAACTGGCATTTAATCAAAACCCCCACTTGGACCGAACTGGCATTGGTATCGATTATGGTGATATGTTTAATGGAGGAGTTTTCTTGACCAGAGATGATTGTCTTTCCATAGCCAATGCCCCCACTTGGACCGAACTCCAGCCAACACACCATTCAGCAAGAATGCCGAAGAACAAGAATGCCGAAGAATATACTAGAGATAGCCGCCTGGGAGGAGTTCTTCCCAAAAATTCTACCGAAATATTTTCTCCATAGTCAAGAATAATACTGCCGCTTCCCCACTTGAACAAAACCAGTATTTGTAAAGCAGCAAATATCCACTTCCCAAAAGCCTTTAAACCCAAAGTTCCTGCCACTATACTGCATGTTACAAAGCACATCATCTCCAAATGCATCATTACAAAAAACAGGAATGTAAAGATATCGACCCTATCCAGGAATGTAAAGATATGGACACAAGATGGCTGTCACTAGAGCAAAACATCTTGGATGAGAAAACCCTCATCCAAGATCAATGCCAAGTCCATGCCCAAAGCAATACCAATGGCTGCCATTATCAATGCAACTGTAGGCATAGATGGTGGTGGAGAACTATCAGCCCCACCTTCAAATGCAATAAGCACAGCCCAAACAATACACCACGCCATGTTGACGCAACCCACTGTAAAAATATGGTTCTGAAGCCCATAAGATTACCTCTACAGGCGAGCAATTGGCAGTTGTTATCGACATTAGACGACTTTAGAGTTAACCATGTTAGAGATAATCTCCACCTACCTGTCAAGATATTTGCCAGCTCACGCAGTTTAGTGGAGTTAGACTCCAGTTTACATTGAGTTCAGTTTTAGTTAAGAGCGGTGAGTCATAGTTCCGTTGGATCCTTGTTGTACTTTGTATAACCCATTTAATACTTAGATGGGTATTAAAACCCTAATCGATTCCTGGATTCTTGTTCTGCATTTATGTTAGGAGTAGGAGTAGAGAGGTAGAGAATAGTTGTTGTGTGTAATGCAGTCCAGACGATCCGAGGAGAGAAGAGCAAAACCAATCCAATTGATCCGAAATTTGAAATCCCAGCACCATTTTTTTGTCAGGAACTTCTTGCGTTTGCCGGAGAGGAAAGATGCGGGTAGCACCTACCATCGAATTTTGATTGCAAGTCGTTGAAAGGAAGACCGGGTTGTAAATCTCCACGCTGGCAGATCTGGTTTCTAAAGTTGTGCAGCCCGGACCAGAGAAGTCTAGAAGAGCGCTATTAAAGTAGAAAAGAGACGCGATATTGTTGGTCAAAGGCGACCCCTCCTCCTGGTAGAAGATCGCTTGTCCTAGGCATCGATCACTTGTTTCCAAAATTCGCTCTTCCTCGAGCTATTTCTGCTGAGACTCATCCGCTTGCGTTTTACCGTGGCCAGAGTGTCCACGATATTACATTGCACAGTGAACACGAGTTGGCACAGTATATGCCACAATAGCACAACGAAAGAACAATAGAGATCGCTGCCTTAAATTGTCAGAACCCTCGATTTCATTCAGCGAAAATCGTAGGTTAAGTGCCCAAGCACATGATTGCGCACTCGAGGAGTGAGCTTGCATTGGCCCGAGAGGTTCAAAATCGTCTTCAGCGATCCGTTCAGAAATGAGGCAGACTGTACGAACCTTCTGAATGCCATTGTTGAATGCATGAGAATGGAACCCACGCATCTGCACTTAAGCGCCGGGTGAAGCAAACCCCGTGGAGAAAACGGGGAATGGCAGTTGGAAAGTGAAGAGTGCCACCAGATTGAGTACTGACCACATCTCAGTTGAAGGTGTTGATTTGAAACTAGAAGCGTAGGATTCTTCACAGAGTGGAGAGCAGCCCAAGCCGATGTGAGCAAGGAGGCGATAAGCCAGACAGAGATTTGACAGAGATTGTTGGTGTTGTGCATAGAGGTGGAGATCAAAGAAAAGCTATTCGGTTTTCCTACTGTTGTTTCGGTTTGTTGGTTTGCCATGGTTATTGTTAATTTCGTTAGTATTTGAATGTTTATGAAGTGGGTTTGCTCC
>JASDQU010739984.1:53019-81240 GCA_032191745.1 Picea mariana
CTAGACTTGTTGTAAAGGGGTTTGCACAAAAGAAAGGTATAGATTTTGATGAAATATTTTCTCCTGTTGTTAAAATGACTTCAATTAGGACTATTTTAAGTCTTGTGGCAGTAGAAGATTTGCATCTTGAACAGTTAGATGTAAAAACATATTTTCTCCATGGGGATTTGGAGGAGGAGATTTATATGCAACAACCATTGGGGTATGAGGTCAAAGGGAAGGAGAATTTGGTATGCAGGTTGAAGAAGAGCTTGTATGGCCTAAAGCAAGCTCCAAGGTAGTGGTATTTGAAGTTTGACAGGTTTATGACAGAACAGGGTTATAGTAGATGTCATTCTGATCACTGTGTTTATTTTAAAAAGCTAGAAAATGGAAGCTTTATTATCTTGCTATTGTATGTAGATGACATGCTTGTTGCAGGGTCTAATATGCATGATATAAATGTGCTCAAGAAGAAATTAGCCAATTCATTTGCGATGAAGGATTTGGGTGCTACAAAGAAAATCCTTGGAATGAGAATAACAAGAGATAGAAAAAATCGCAAATTGACATTGTCTCAAGGTGAGTACACAGAGAAGGTGTTGGAGAGGTTTAGAATGCAGAGTGGAAAACTAGTTAGTACACCTTTGGCCAGCCATTTCAAATTAACTAAGGAAATGTGTCCCAAGACACAGGAGGAGATAGAATGCATGTCCAGGGTCCCTTATTCATCAACAATTGGCAGCTTGATGTATGCAATGGTTTGCACAAGATCAGATATTGCACATGCAGTAGGAGTTGTGAGAAGGTATATGAACAATCCAGGTAAAGAACATTGGGAGGAAGTAAAGTGGATTCTCAGGTATTTGAGAGGTACTACTACTCATGCATTATGTTTTGGAGGTTCATACACTTTTCTACAGGGATATGTTGATTCAGATATGGCAGGTGATAAAGACAACAGGAGGATCACCATAGGGTATGTTTTTACTATAGGTGGAACAACAGTAAGTTGGATTTCGAAACTGCAAAAGGTTGTTGCACTTTCAACAACAGAGGCAAAGTATGTTGCTGCTACAGAGGCTAGTAAGGAGATGATATGGTTACAGAGGTTTATGGAGGAATTGGGAAAGAAGCAGGAGAACAACAAGTTGTACTATGACAGTCAGAGTGCCATTCACCTTGCAAAGAACTCAGCCTTCCATTTGAAGACTAAGCATATATAGTTGAGGTACCACTTCATACAATCCGCCTTGGAAGATGGACATTTGAAGTTGGAAAAGATACACACTAGCCAGAATCCTGCAGACATGTTAACAAAGGGAGTAACCAGGGAGAAACTAAGTTCCTGCTCAGTTTTAGTTGGTCTTCAAGAATGAAGATGAAGATGAGAAATTTTCCAGGTCCAAGAAGGTTGAGAGTCCAGCATATACAACAGCAGTGGAGTTGTTGAGATCAGTCTCCAAGTGGGAGATTGTTGGTTGTGGAGCCTGATTATCTTCCTGATTTCGGGTCCTTTCTTTCAGCTGTGTTTATACCCCATGAAGTATTTACACCCCAGAAGTATGTACACTCTTCCATGCGGGGGAGTGCAGAGGGGGGGTAGCCCCTCTGCGGGCCCCCAAAGGAAAAATTTTCTTGTAAATGTATATTGTAATTTCATTGTAAATCTGGACTGTTCATTATAAGGTCGCATATCTAATGGTAGAGATTATGTTAGGGTTTTTTTCCCTAGAATGCAGTCCTCTTTTATGAGGGAAATGTATTACAGCTATGGTTGATCATGAATATTGTATTCTAAGATAGGAGACTGTGAGAGAAAGAAGAGGAAGTTACAGCGGGTTTACTGTAGGTTGTATCCCTTCATATGTTGGATAATAATAAAGGAAGGACCTAGAAATTTCTCTGGTGGACGTAGCCCACACTGGGTGAACCACGTAAATCTGTGTCTCTATTGTATTGTGTATCTTCTGTGTTTTGTTTCTGCATCTGTTTTATTTTATTGCTCCACGGTCCTGTTTTTATAACAATCTTTTCCATTGTTGATAGCGAGTCAGAATAGAGCTTAACTAAGACTCATGATCTTTCAAATCCAATTTTAACAAGTGTGAAAGGGACAAATCACTCGGCGATCTTTTCAATTTTTAATAACGAGTCAGAAAAGATCTTAACTAAGACTCATTTTTTGGGAGTCCATGGGTAATAAGGCTGTGTGTAATGTCCCCACTTTGGGACATCATCACAGGGCAGAGATTTATGATGACCAGAGTAGCCAGATGGATGCTAGAGCGAGTACAGGGGTATTTGAGAGGCATTGTGGGGTCCATCTTGCATTGATGATCATATTCCATCATTATGAGCCATTCCTCATAGGTTGGCTTTGGTTTCGTTGCATTCCGACGATTTCCATGATTTTGACTATTTTGAGTTATAAGTCAATGGAATTCACTGAAGAGGTCATTTTGGGCACATTACTTGGAGGAACCTCTCAGTGTAATAGCTCATTGGAATTGGGAGGAGAAGAAATACAGGATGGGATGGCTAGAAGTGACTTTCAGTGGCCAGGGAAGCCACAAGGAGAGATAAGGAGATTTTTAGAGGTAAAAGGGTTAATTAATTAATTAAAGTGATTTAATTAATTAATTAAATATTATAAAATGAAAGTTACTTTGGAGGGAAAAGGTGAGCCAAAAAAGTATAAAGGAAAGGCAAGGGCCTCTTCTCATTCATTCATGTATGATCTTATTTTGATTTCTGGCTTCTAGCTAGTGAGCCCAATATTGGGGGTTTTGAGGGTTTTGACATAACAAACCCTAGAGGATGATTCAGTGGTGAAATATTCCACCTATCTTGTCCCAAGCTTGGTCTCGGAGATGCAATACTCTCCCACACCATTCTAGTTCCAGATCTACTTAGTTGCAGGAGGATTCTACATCAGTTTCATGTGCAGATAGAGAGAGGGTGCACCAGTTCGTCCTATGATTTAGTAAAACTCATATCTAGGGAGATCCGCTTGAGATCTGAGCCCGAAACTTCTCCCACGGGATTCTCATAGCCCGATCTATATTCTTGGAGAGTTTCAGAGCATTTGGAGGCCTCCTTCATTAGGGCCGAACCAAATAGGGTTTCAGTCATCCAGTGGGGCACCCCATTCAGTGGGAAATTCAGATCTACGGAGATTGAGAGGGAGCTTGGAGATTCAGGCACCTGGGTTATTCTTACCATTGCCCGATCTATATTCTTGGAGAGTTTCATAGCATTTGGAGGCCATCTTCATCAGGGCCGAACCAGCTAGGGTTTCAGTCATCCAGTGGGGCACCCCATTCAGTGGGAAATTCAGATCTACGGAGATTGAGAGGGATCTTGGAGATTCAGGCACCTAGGTTATTCTTACCATCACTCGATCTATCAGTTGGCATATTTATTAGGGTGATAAGACACTTTTGGCAGCAGGGCCGAGTTATTGAGGGTTTCAGCCTTCTATTGGAGCGTGGCATTCTTCAGCTGGAGAGTTTGGCATTCGGATCTTCTTGTATTGATCTTCATTTCTTATTCAGCCTTTGGAGGCATTATTTTGTATTAGCGGGAGAATTTTGTAGCATATCTTATCTATTGTCTATCTTCTTGGCGATCTGTTGAGCATTCCAGATCGGCATCTTCATTGTAGCAGGTTTCTCTATTTTATGAATAAAGAAGAATTGAGATGTTTTGGCTTGTCTATATTATTGCCTATGGTTGAGGTATGTTCCATGGTTATCTCTTTCTGTTATTTGTTGCATACACACATATAAACACATCAAAAAGGTAGATCAGCAAAGTGTTTGACGAAATACCTCACTCAGAAAAAGTTTTAAAAAGACACCAAAACAGTGATGATCCTTGCATAATGGCTTGGGATCATTACACCGTGTGTGCATGAATGAGAAATGAGGCTCATTGTAAAGTCATGTATCAAATTCTAATGGAATCCCAGTCCTAAGGAAAAATCTCGGCATGGGCATCAAATGACAAAGAGGTTCTAACTAGGGTACCCATGTTTGGTAAGTCTCTACCATTTATTAACGATGCTATGATAGCAGATGGAGGTTAATGCGTCGCAATAAATGGGTTCGTACCTAAGGCGTAAAAAGTGGTAATTGAAGGATAATGAAAAACTGCACGATGTAGTGAATACCTATCCTGTATGCTAGGTTATGAATATACCTGCATGAGGAGATGAACAAC
Organism: Picea mariana; assembly: GCA_032191745.1. Taxonomy (NCBI): domain Eukaryota; kingdom Viridiplantae; phylum Streptophyta; class Pinopsida; order Pinales; family Pinaceae; genus Picea; species Picea mariana. The sequence continues at coordinate 57,223 of JASDQU010739984.1, forward strand.
CAACCATGGCGTTGAAATCTATAAGAAAATTGAGTCGAAACTACAAAAACCAGCTTAAAACCATTTTTGAATTAGTCCATTAAACAAAATAATAACATAAAACTATATCAAATGGGTAAAAATGTTTTATAAATAGTAATAAAATAAAAATTTACTATGTCATTTTCATTTTCACCCAAAATAGTGCAATTTGGACTAACATACCTCTAGAATTCAAATGACGATCACGGGAGCAATAGGCAACAGAATCACAAACCGTCTGGACCAGGTAACTCTTCATCCCATCCTCTTCAAATTCAATGATTTACAATTTTGAATTAGGATCCATTTTTTTAGTTTTTAAGGTTGCAAATTGAGTTTTTCTGTATACGCGAGTTTCTACTAATATGTCGCGTATACGACCAGATATACGCCCTTGGGTGAACTACATGGAGTGTATATCAGGCCCTACCCGTGAATGTTCTTGGATAACCCGTGTATACTTGCGCAAAATGGAAAAAAATAAGCTTCTAAATAAAAAATTGATTTGGTTTTTGCAGGATGGTGTTGGAGTGGAGGGAGAGAGAGAATGAGGAGGTAGATGCAACAGTGGATCAAGATGTGGTGGCTCAAGCGGCATTAAAAATATGTGGTCTATACAAGTTTTGGGTTCTCAAAGGAATGAGGGCCCAAGTGAGGTTATTGCAAATGCTTGTGGGCTATTAGGATCCAGATAGCAAGAGATTTATCCTTGATGGACAACCATTAAGGATCGAAGTAGAGGAAATCTACTTCTTGATAGGACTTTCATGCCGAGGAGAGGTCGTGGACCTTAAGTCACTCGGAGCCGAGAGTGGGATGAAGGTCAAAGAATACATCGAGGCCCACTATGTTGCAGGGACTCCCATGGTGGGAAGTCAAATCCCTATCTGGGATATAGGTAACCTCAGCTTGAAGATTATTGTGCTCATGCTTATCAGGATCATAGGGTCAGCCTCATTGCATCAAGAATCAAGACTGATTATGTTTTACACACTGGAGTGTGCGAGACCTACCATGTACGATTGGTGTACCTCACTGCTGACCAATATGAAAGGTCAGCTGACAGAGTGCAAGCAGGGGGCAAAGAGAAACTTCAGGTTTTCCTCTATCCTTTGTATCTTCTTTTTCGAGCAGATCCTAAGCCTGGGACCTAGAGTGGAGATCATTCCTAGAGGGCCACATGATCCAGCTATGGCACGATGGATCGAGGTCATGAGACGAGAAGGGGGAGGTAGGGTGGAAACACCCTACAACGATGATTTTTTCTTCAAGTGGAGGAGACAAATAATAACTCTGGATGACTATCCCTATGCGGGAATTGATTTCAGAGGTGATCCTGATATGCCTCTTCCACCAGGAGCCGCCTACGATACCATAGGTAAACAATATTTTTTTATATATTTCATTTTTTGTATTTTTGTATTTAAAAGAACAAAAATATTTTTTGGATGGTGTTTTTAAATATTAACTCGATACTTGTGTGGTTGTAGACGTGGGTCTGCAATGGCTAGAGGGATTCCTACGACATAGGTGGAGGCACTGGGTAGATGAGGCAGTGGGAGGAGAGGCGGAGAGAGTCCTTCATAATGTGTAGGGAAACCTGTCGCATTTGACATAGAAGATTCCTATGGTTTAGGTGGAGGATCTACTTGAAGCCATGCAGAGGCAGGTTGTCAGTGTACCTAGAGCATGGGTGCGACTCTTCTGGTGTCTCACCAACGTCGTGGTTTTCTATAACAAGACTCATCTGGTGCCACAGGCGTAGATGTCATGGGACATGCATATCGACTGTATATGTATTTTTGAGGGTTTTAGCCCCAATTTTGTAATATAAAACACCATATTTTTTGGAAATATATAAAGAGGGATCTTCGGCTGTACTTATATATTACAATGTGTACATTGATTTAATGGTTTTCTTTGCTTTATTAATGTGACAAATGCCAATTCAAAACATAATTAGCATAGGCATCAGATACATGATTAGAACTTCTAGGAATGTGAAAGTATGTAATAAAATGAAATTGTCGTTCTAAAAGACTTACCCATAGGAATCGATGGAGTAACATCGGATCACACACACGGTAACGACCATTCAACTGACATAGGACTAACTGAGAATCCAGGCGCACCTCTATAGAGCGAATACCATGTGATATAGCATCGCGCAATAATTTTATGATGACGTTGTATTCAGCCACATTATTCATGGATGGCCCTAGGCATATGCCACCTGAAGACACCAACACACCCTCGGGCGAGTAAATCACCCAAGCGGTGAAAGATAAGTTCTGTGTATGACAACTGGATCCGTCTGTGAATCCTACATAGACCAAAGACTCCGTTGACATTTGCCAACAAAAGGGAAAACTCGATAAGCAAGCCAAAGACAAAAAAGGGGAAAAGGTGTATATGCACTAAATTTACATTAGTATACAAAGGGTTTCACCCAAGCCCATGGCTCAAGCATAATACCTTTTTAAGTAGAGCCCATTTCTGGGCTCAACCAATTTATTCCCTTCATAATCTTCCAACTCATAGGCTCCTTTTTCTAGAACACGTCACACGATATAAGGACCGTGCCACATAGGTTTAAACTTGCCTGCCCCTAGCGGTTCTTTGGCTTGGTCATACAAGAGGACCAAGTCACCCTCAACATACAACCGGGGACAGACAAACTTATCGTACTGAACCTTGACACATTTCTTGTTTGCCTCAATAGCCTAAAGGTGTCCTGCCGCTGCTCGTTAAGACTCTCTAGGTGTACAAGTTGTCGCTCTAAATCCGAAGTGTCAGGTAGGAGCTCAACTGCCAATTTGAGAGAAGGGATTTTGCATTCAACGAGAAGTATCGACTCCACACCGTGTACTAACTGAAAAGGAGAAAAACTGGTGGCAGTCTTAACCGAGGTTCAGTATGCCCAAAGTGCAGGATATAACATGATGTGCCAGTTGGAATTGCTCTGACTGACAGTTTTTTTCAAGATGGTCTTGAGAGACTTATTGATGGCCTCTACTTTCCCATTTGTCTAGGGGTAGTAACAAGACGAGCGATCATGTTTAAACCCCATATTAGATGCTATTTCTATCATCATTTCATTTTGAAAATGACTACCATTATTAGTGACAATCTCACTTGGGATACCGAACCGGGCGATAATTTGGTTGAATACAAAAAAAGTTGCAGTCTTCCCATTGGATTTCACGGTAGGCATGGCTTCGACCCACTTGGTGAAGTAGTCGGCAGCCACGATAATGTGTTGATTCCCCCCAGCCAAAGTTGGGTTGCAATCAATGAAATCTAATCCCCACTTGGTGAAGGGACCGACGATAATGACTGGGTGAAGAGGGGTTGGGTGCGAGTGCATTTTTTGAGTGAACACATGGCAGGGGTGACACTTCTTAACCACTTCAATACAATATTTAAAGATGGTGGGCCAAAAGTAACCGGCTCGCAAGATTTTTTGGGTTGTCGCAAGCCCAGATAGATGACCACCACAAGCCCCTTTGTGGCAATCATTAAGGACTAACTTAGCGTCCTCATGATTTAAGCAACGACGTAAGATACTATCTATTCCTTGACGATACAAAGTGTTGCCGACGATTGTATACTTTTTGGCTTGGTATCTAACATGTCATTGATCATCTCGCGAGAGATGCTGAGCGAACTTCAAGGTTTGAAGATATAAAACAATATCTCCATACTAGGGGTTGGACGACGAGATGAGGAAAATGTGTTCATCTTTGAATGAATCGACATGAATAACATCTTCGTCTAATTGTGAGAAATTAGATATTAACTCTGCAAAAACTAGTGATTTCTTGGACTTGGCTGAAGCAAAGTCGAGATCAAATCTTGTAAGATGAAAATCCATTTATTATATTTTCCGCCTATGATACGTCTAGTGAGGACTTATTGAAATGGATTAACATTGGCAACCATAGTAGTTTTGCAAAGCAATATATAGTGTCGTAAACGTTGGACTGTGTGGATGACAGCCAAAGCTAGCTTTTAAACGTGCGAGTAATTACGTTCAGGACCAACTAAATTTTGATTGAGATAGTAGATGACGTGCTCGCGGAGCTCATCATCCTCTTGAATTAGAACCATACAAATGGTATCTTCAGACGCGGCGATATACGACAAGTAATCTCTACTGTAATCATGAGATTTCAACAGAGGGGCCGACACCAAGGATTTCTTTAAAGCATCAAAATACTGTTGGGCTCACTCATCCCAAATAAATGGTGTGTCTTTCTTCAATAGGTGCATGAAACCCTCAGTGATATTGGCAAAATTCACAATAAACCGACGCAAAAAGTTAGCTTTCCCCTGTAAACCTTGAAGTTGTCTAATCGTGCGCAGGGGAGGCAACTGAAGAATTGCCTCAACCTTAAGTGGATATACCATGATCCCTATCTCAAAGACTAACAATCCTAAGAGACAACCAGATCTAACGCAAAATATGCATTTATGAGGATTGAGTCGGATTCTATAGTAGCGACATATTTCAAAAACCAGTCGAAGGTGCGTATCATGATCCACTCTCTTGCGAGAGTGAGCAACAAGATCATCGAGGTAAGCTTCGACTATTTGTTTAAGATCTTGAAAAGTGAAATTCATGGCTCGTTGGAAGGTTGATCCGGTGTTTTTCTGGCCGAAAGGCATTTTTCGGTATGAAAACGTGCCCCAAGGACATATGAATGTCATCTTATGTTGGTCTTTGGGTTTGATATGGATTTGGTTATAGCTTGAAAATCCGTCCATAAAAGAAAATATTTCTCTTCCCGCACACTAATTGAGAATCTGATCAATGAAAGGCGTGGGGAAGTTATCTTTAGGACAGGCCTTGTTTAGGTCACGAAAGTCCATAAACACGCAGATGGTTCCTTGCTTTTTATTCACGGGAACGGGGTTGGATACCCATTCGGTCAAGGGAACTGGGTAGATAAAACCGACATTAAGTAGCTTCTCTACCTCTGCCTTAATAGCAGAGGCCTTCCTAGGATTAACATCTCTAAGACGTTGTCGAATGGGTTTAACATCCGAGTAAGTCCTAATCTCATGTTCGACAATACGAGGGTCGATCTCTGGCATCTCTTCATATGACCAAGCAAATACGTCTCAAAATTAATTGAAGAGGTTGGTGTAGATCAAAATCTCTTCTGGCGAACAATCTGCACCTATATTTACATTTTCGATCTTGCCAGGGGTACAAGAGATATCGATATGGACGGTAGGAGAAATACTCACCATATTCCCTTCGGCATAAATGCCATGTGTATCAAGGGGAACTATGACGTGACCGACTATCTCACTCAAGGTAGATCTAAAATCATCTTGCTCAATTCTTTCAAGACTTGGGAGAAAATAAGATCAATGGTGCATATCATCCCAAGGTCTCTCGAAAACATTCATGGCTTCAAGGATGGCTTCGTACAAAGACAAAGTCTCATCCAAGAAATCATGTGAACAAGATAACGAAGTGGACCACACGGGCCTAAGAACTAGATCCTCCTCGACCGTCTGCGAGGGAACAGAATCGGGATTGACAGAAGAGTCAAGGATAGATTGATATGCAATATCTTCTGTTGATAGTGGAATAGCCATGCCAACATGCAACTAACATTCAATCGACAAAGTTGGAGAAGGTAGGGTCTAAGGGTCACTAGAATAAGAAGTGCGGAAAGGGATGGAATTCTCTACTAAAGCGGGCGTACTGGACATGGCGTAAATGTGGTGAGTTGGTGCCGAGAAGTAGAAAGTACCCATGAGAGAAGAATAAATTCTGACACCGATATTAACAATTTCTGGCTGAGAATTATCGACCACATGGATTGATGGTCCAACAGATGCGTTCGGGCTAGAGTATGCAAAGGATAACTGGTCGATCGTCACAATCTTCCCCTGATGAGGAAAACAAAGCGTGTGGAAAATGGACGATACAACAACGACCATAGAATAAGTCCAATTGTGACCTAGTAATAGGTTATAATTGAGAGGTGCATCAACTACCTCTACTTCCACCTCTACCGTCTTCCCACCTAACTGGACCGGAAAGGAGGGGGGAATACCATGAGGGCGGAAGGAATGATCGTTGAATGTTATCAACATGGTTGAGGACTTTGAAAGGGTTGGAGAACTGATATCTTTCCAATAGACTAAGGACGTCACGCAAGTGGTAGCACCTTCATTAACGACCACTCGTTTGATGGTATATTTAGAATACTCCACGTGGATTTGGAAAGCCACATGGTAGGGTAAGCGAGGCTTCACATTCGTGACATCAAACTTGATGATCTTCGAGCCACTAGGTTCTAGAGCTCCTAAGGCAGAGAGTAAGTAATTCCTCTGTGATGGACACATCTGGAGTACCTCCAAAGCAGACATCGTGCAAGGTGTTTGGCCCAGATCCTCAACAATAGAGTAGTTATGGGTGGCTCTAGCATTAGGGTTATGGGTAGAGCACTTGAATACTTCTTTCGGAATATGAGGTGGTGGCTCTGGTTTCTCGATCTGTAAATTCATCTCCGGGGATGGAGGAGGAGCTTCTAGGCTAGTACTAGCTTTTGAAGAGCCGTAATCTCGAGAGCGAGTGGCTATATTGATTTTTGTGTCGACCATATTGATACAAACACGGTCTCCATATTGCGGTGGTGGGTTTTGACTCCCACTAGGTGCATTTTCGGTGTTCAAAGAACTCGAGGCTAAGTGTTGGTTGTGAGGAAAAGGATTTGTTAGCACAACAGGTGGAAGATTTAAAAGCCTCGCAGCCTCTGCAAGTTTGGGGTATAAGTGTGTAAGGTGATCATCAGTACAAAGTTTACAAGGAAATTTAACCTTACACTTTTCTTTCTTTCCTTCTCCAACATTATCGTTCTGTTTTCTATTATTATTCTTGTCCTTGGGTTTATTCTTCCCACCTCTATGATTATTTCGACCTTTCCATTTATTCCCATCTGGTTTTTGGTCACCATTTGGGTTTTTCGACGACTGCACGGAATGTACATTCACCAATTGGGTGGGTTTGGAGGATCCAAATGAAGCTGGTCCTCCGACAGACTTCATTGCTGAGTCTGTGGAATTTACATTGGAAGACCCCACAATGCCATCAACATGGGGTCCATGACTCTATCTAGGATCATGATTCGACCGCGGTGCGTTGGGAAGAAGGTGGTATAACATCCCAGACTGAGAATAGATCAAATCGAATTGTTGGGCTCTAAAAATGGCTTCTTCCTCGCCGAAGACCCCAGAAGTAGCAATGTCCTTTGAAATAGGAGTGTGCAAAGACTTTAAAAACCATTCTAAAATAAAGGCCGGGGGTATGGGAGTCTTAACTAATCATTTTCGCTTACACCATTCCTGGATATGGTCTGAAATATGAGTGCTGGTACCCTGGCGTAAAGTTGACAAAAGTTCAAGGCCAACATTGTAACGAATGGGTAGTTGAAAATGGTTAAGAAAGGCTAGCAATAACTATTGAAAAGACCCATATGTCCCCCTAGGTAGCTCAATATACCATTGTGATGCAATACCGATAAGAGTGCGCTGAAACAATCGTAATCTAATAGAACCGTGATTCAAATAATTCGATGAGCACCATAGGTGAAAAGTAGTGACTTGATCACCAGGGTCCTCGCCATTCTTACCCTCAAACTTTTTAATGTTTGACAGAAGCTTGGTGGGGACAGGGGGCCATGTGGGATCATGACTCACCAGGTCATTCATTAGTTTAGACAAATCTGGCAAATTAAGAATGGCCAAAAAGGGAATACGGGTTGCGACACCTGACCCCATCCTCCCGTAAAAGATTGAGTATTAGGAGTTGCGTTCCATCCAGGATTTTGGTAAGGACCAGAACCTTGTCCGAAATTTAAAGAACCTCCTCCAGGTGGATTTTTGAAATATGGATTGGGTATCATTCCAGCAGGAATGTTTTGATAAGGGTTATGAAAATTGCCCCTAGTTGGATTAGCTCCAACTTGAGGGTTGTTAAAACTGCCCCCAACTGGATTAGATCTAGGTTGGGGGGTGCCCAAGACATAAGACTAACCTCCTCTGGGTAGGAATCCAGAGAATTGAAGTGGATTCTTTATGCCAAAATTATTGGTCGAATTCGACACCGAGGGGATAGGGATATAGGGTAAAACTTGTCCGCCAACTTGGTTGTTCCATCCAGCCATATAAGGATTAGACTCGGGGTTAAGGAAGGGGACACTTTCTACATTAGGATTCACTTGGGGAACATGAGAGCTACCAAATGAAAAAGGAGTGTAAGGAGGTGTAGTGCCCCCAGGTCCAAGGCTAGCATCATGGCCAACAGCTGGGATGGCAGTCGAAAAATGTGAAGTGAAACTTGGCATACCATAAGAAAATGGACTAATAGCCATGGGGATGGTCTAAACATTGTAACTCGGTGAGTGGAAGGGTTAGAGGCAAGAGATGAAGCATTGACTATGGGCCGAGCCATAGTACCGGTGTAGGCCACCGACACTGCAACTGTAGCGTCTACAGGTGTCGAAGGAGTGCAATTATCTATAGTGGGATTGGGAGTTGATGAACTCCCAGTTTTCTAAAGACTAGACTCACTACTCATCCTTGTGGGATCACAAGTCTAAAAAGTGGATACGTGTGTACCACTCCCGATAACTCTACACCTTTTAGAAGGCAATAGCTCAAAAACTGGTGGTAACTGTAACAATCGAAGGGACCCGCGAGGAAGCCGGTCTGACTCCACAAGACTTATGACTCTCAACAAATAAAAATATATTCTAAGGCCAACTAGTAATCAAAGAGCATACCAAAAAGTCAAACGGTCAATATGCATGCAAACGGGCTAAAGTGCCTGAGTGGCCTCCCTCACTAAAGAAGGTATGCCTCGTCCAGGAGGGACCTAAGATTCCCTGCTAAAGTTTGGAGGTAACATAATCAGTTATAAGGGCCCTCGTAGGATTAAAAACCAGTCGATCAGATCCTTCCGGAGAGGTAATCTTCCATAAAGGTTGTGTGTTGTTTGACCCCTATCTGGCTCAGGATACAAGCAGAATAACCGCTGCAAGTAACCTATGAGAAACCTAAGTTAAGAAACTAATCAACCACTGTATAATCGATGCATAGGCGAACAGTCGTAAGTCTGGATTACCGTATGGGAAGGGTAGAAAAGCCCGAAACCTTGAAAGTACCGCCTCTCACAGAGGTATGGATACTAGCAAGATCCCCAAATACAAATAAATCCACAGAAATATCTCTGACACTAGGTGAGTATCCAGGGGTTGTCCCTTCAACAAACTTCACGCTACCCCATGCTTAACTCCGGTGTGAGCGGAGCCTCCTGATATTACCAATTATACAATGGATTTCTCAACTCCCTGTCTCAGAAACATATGTTGATTTAATTGCCTTGGAGAATTTTACTCACAAAATCCTATTCCAAGGCACTAAATCCTAGGCTAGTTTGTGCACCCTAAACAATAAAATCGTTACTAATCAATTTTATTTTAAAGCGTAAATTTTATTGGCCGTGATTACTCAAAAAGGTATGGAAATGAAACTCATGGTGTTATGACTCTGCATAAAAATAAAAATAGATATAATGCAAAGCCTAAGTTTAACTTTTCAGTGAATGATATGCTAAATAAAAATAGTGCAATCTTCAATTTTAACTCTGCAACTCAGAAGTAAAATGCAATCTTTCACTAAATGTGCTAAGCTAATGATAAAGGTTCCAAGACAAAAATACCAACCAATGAAAAATACCTATTTTTTTGTATTTTTAATGTATTAAAAAGAAAATGCATGGACTGATAAGCGACTTGATATATAACTTCTATTGTGTATAAAATCAAGCACTCAAGCATAATACCAAGCAGCTAAGTAGACAACCCAACTACCAAGGACAAATAAAAAATGGAAGACAAAGAGAAAGATGCCGCCCAAAAAATTCAACTCCAAACAGGTTTCCTGTCATCCCAGATAATCTCAACAGGAACCACAAAGACCTAAGAAGGCTCAATGATCCTCAAAACCTACCCAGCAGTCACTAAACCAAGCAAGCAAGCAAGGGGAAGTGGTATACACGACTGTTCAAGAGAAAAGGGCGTATATACGCTTCTTGTAGTGGGACAACAAGCGTGTATACGTGACTGTCAGGGAAAAAAGGGCGTATATCTTTTAAAACAAGGCTAGGCAAGGGTAAAAGGATGAAAAACTCAGACCCAGAGTGAAAAGACTCTGTCCAACTATGATACGACAAGAAACACAAAGGAAAAAGAGAAATGTAAGAAGAAAAAATACTTCAACCCTTAGAAGGAAGATCTATCCCCAGTGGAGTCGCTAATTCTTTTACAAGGGAAAAACTCTCTATGGCCAAGGGTAAACCACAACAGATAGGTATGACTGCAGAAATCAACTCAATTACAACATGTGCTATATAAACTAATGTGCAATACGAGGAAGAATCCTACCTCGATCCAATCGTTTGATGTCGTTCCACCATTGAGCACTTTGACCCAAAGCTTTGCACTTGCAAGAAGTTCTCAACAAACAAGTGATGCAAGTATATAGTGACAATATATAAAATGAGTTAGCACATCAGATAACACAATCCATTAATAAACATTACAAACATGCCCATGGATAATAATCATATATTTGCAAGATATTGATAGGACGGGAAAGGAGTATTTCTATTAATAATTGATCAACAAATGTATCAACATTACAGACTTCCATGTCAGCATGGTTCGAAACCAAGAAACCAAGTTCCTTCCAACTGGGTCTCCACCACTTCAATCCTCCACCAAAGGCAAGCTCATAGAAAAGAGGTAATGAGGTCCTCTCGACAATAAGGAAAGAGCTTGGGGGCTGAATACTATGTTCAAACTTGAGGGACAAAAGAATGCAGACTCAATATGAAGTAATTTCTCCAGAGTAACTTTGCTCTCAAAGTTGAATGCTTTCTCCTCTTTTTCCATAGCTCGAAATTATGCTCTTATAGCCTCTAGAATGCAACTGAAGGGCCGAGTCAGAACGTTTCCAGTATATGGAAGGCCAAAGATTAGAGATCTTCTGTCGTGACATGGAAACCCGACCTCATTTTGTATTTTCTAGCACAAATCTTGATATACGCGAGCTGTAGTGGAGCAACAAGCGTATATGCATCTTGCAAAGCAGTTAGGGAGCGTATATGTGGAAAAATATATATTTTTGGCTCTGGATTTATCAAAAAGGGGTTGATAAGTTTGCATAGGGAAATGGAAAAAGGCCCTCTGTGCAAGATAGCAATGGTGAGGCAAATCTTGCTATAACACACATGAAATATGAGGATGCAGAGACTTAGTTATTGGGGACGAGGAAGTATTTTCAGTTGCATAATTATTCCTTACATGCAAAAGGAAGAATTACAATTTACTAGATGAAGGGGAAAGCATCAATGGTGGGACCAACTCGTACAAGTACAACACATTTATGAGAAGAAACTCACTTGAAGGCAGTTCAAAAAGTATTTTCATACGAAAGACTTGACCAAGTGTTATTATGATAGGAAGATGAAGGAGTTATTTGAACTCAATCTTGCAAGTATGAACATGGATGAGTATGAAAGGATATTTTTAGAGCTGATGAGATATGTTGACTTCATCAAAGATGATCAGGTCAAGATTCAAATATTTCTTAGTGGGATACCTTCATTGTTCAGTGATAAGATACAATATGATGATCCCAAGACATTGGATGAAGCAATAAGGAGATCCAAGTGCATCTATGATCAGCATAGAGGAAGACCAAATTTCCAAAAGGCTTGGGAAGACACAAAGAAGGGTAAGGCGAAGCTGAGGAAGAAAGTGTTCAAGCCACCATTCTCCAAGAATAATTCTCAGGGGTAGCCAACTCAAAATGAACTCAGAATGTCAAAAACATTAAGGAAAAGGCCAAGACAATAACCTATTAAATGTTGGGGTTGTGAGGGAGATCACATGTATAGAGATTTCCCTCATAGAGGTGAAAAAGTGAGGACTATTCACAATGTACAACGGGCTAATACAATTGAGGACATGGGCAAAAGCATGCCAAGGATCTATGCAGCCCTGGACAACAAGCAAGCTAAATTCAAATCCCATATGATTAAAATGGAAGGTAAGATCAATGATCAACCTATTGCTATTTTAATTGATTAAAGAACTAGTCATAGTTATATAGATCCTAAGTTGGTGGAAATATTTTGTTTTCCAAGAAACAAACTTGGGAAACCTTGGTTGGTACAATTAGCTACAAGAGATAAAAGAAAAATTAATGAGTTGGTTAAGGAATGTCCCATGGACATGAATGGACTAAGCACAAAGGAATATTTGAATATCATACCTTTCGGTTCATATGATTGCCTAATTGGTATGGATTGGTTGGACAAGCATCATGTTGTCCTATTTTGTTGTAACAAGGAATTTACTTGCTTGGATGAAGAAGGGAGCTTAATTTGGCTTAGGAAGTGTAGTGTTGATTTGACCACTTAGGTGAGCAAAAATCAAGCACTTAGATACCTTGACATGAAAACAAGATAACACAGTAAATTTTTAGTTCGTTAGTGGTCCAACAAGTAAAGTAAACAAGAAATAAAAGGAAAAAATACCAAAACTAAGCATGCATGAGATACAACAAGAAACTAAAAATAGGAACACGAAATAGTCACCAATAGATACAATTTTGTTTGATAACACCTTGGATAAATATATGGAAATTATGAGTTCCCTTCTTCCTACTTGGGAGGGTCCTTAAGGTCCCTAATATAGAGTTGGAGACAATATAGAGGAGAACTTTCAGGATGATCCATTGAAGGGAGAGGGGAAAATCATTCAAACCAAGTTTTCTCCAAAAAAAGGATAAAAATATTTGTACAAATGAGGTGGGCATACCCCATGCTCGTGTCATAGAACTAGAAGTGTATAATTGTAGCTAAAAGCTGGAAATTTGCAATGCCCTTCGGGGTGTCAGTAATGGTAAGTGACAGTTTTGATAAGTGAACTTTCTCTGAATCAAGTAACGAACAATTGTGTTGAGTGGTTATGACTTGGAGGCATTGATGACCTATAAAATTCATATGTCTTTGGTTGGTACTGAGAAATGAAACGGTCACATAGTAAGACCAACCATAACATGAAACTGTAATGAGGTTGAATTCTAAGGGGGACAATGAAATAAAAAAGAAATGATGACTCTTTCTGTCCCATCCGAGACTACTCATTTATGGGGTAATTAGAGACAAGATACTACCACCTGCTTGGAAAATTGAACTGATGTCGACAGGTAGGGAGGCACAACTGCAAAAAGCGAAGGGATTCTTGAAATCCTTTAATCAAATATGGTATCAAGTACTAACTTGTAGTAAGGTGGACTAACTGGTAACATGGACGAAGTTCAAAATGCACGAGACTCAAAAAATTCCCTTGGTTGGGGTTTTAGTGATGAATGGAAACAACCATGAAATGTAATATAGTGTCAGGGTGACGACCATATAGAGGGTTAAACTGTGTTGGGCTGATAATGCTGCAAAGAGATGGGGGATAGGTCAAGACACAAAGATCTGGGACAAAGGGGTATGGGATACTCGGGGTTTGGCCACTGAGATTATGGTTTGTAGATATGACTGTGAAGAGAAGCTTCCCCAACCAGGGGCGCATGGGTTGATTTTCCAGGTAAAAAATGAGATCGGATATTATGGTAAAAAAACTATGTCTTATGTTGAAAAATGAAACAGGTATTTTATACAACTACCAAATGAATAAAGAATAACTTGGGTTGATAATACACATACAAAAATGGGTGCCCTAGAGAAAGATGGGTTGGCCTGCTTGGGGAAAAATTATTGGAAGTTAACTTGATGGAGGGTGGGGGCCCCATGGGAGGGTTTATGTATTAGTTAAATGGATGGATTTTGAATTTGTAGATGGGAAAATTGATTTTGGATGAGGTAGAAGGCTAATGAAAATGAACAGGTGAATTTAATAAAATCAATGAAACATGGTTTTGTGAGTCCATGCCAGAAGGTTAACAATATGAGGAGAAGAAGTATGTGTTTCATTCTTGGATGTGCAAAATCTATTTGGACTCCCGATCCTATGGGGTAAGGATATCACGAGTGTCGATTTTCCAAGGGGAAAATATATATGAGACAACTCATGTAGGTGGGAATGCTACTGGTCAACAATACCAAAATGCAACAGAGGTGAGGGTACTATGAAGCCAGGTTTTTGTGAAACTAAAGGTAGATGTCAGAGGGTGATATTGGTAAATGAAATTTCTTGCAGAGGGACTAAATACATGTCAGTTTGGAACATATACCTAAAGGGGCCATGGGATGGAAAAAATTGTATGTGTTATGAGCTTGTGGATAAGTACCTGCACATAAAAACCAAATACCCAAAGTGAAAAATACTTGATAGTAAAGAACATGTTACAAAATTTGATGAAATGTTAGTGAGAAAGCATACCTGTTCTTTTAACATTGGTAGGAAAAATGGTCCATTGATGAAAATTTGGAGTGCCCCCTTGAAGGAGGCCAAGGAGAAATGAGTTCCTAGAAAAGGTGCTCCCTGAAGGAGGTCAGGGAACCATGGGTTCCTGAACAAGGCACTCCTCAATGAAAGCCAATAAATGATGAGTTTCTAGAAAAGGTGCTCCCTGAAGGAGGCTAGGGAACCATGGGTTCTTGAACAAGGCACTCAGTAAGGGAGGCCAAGGAACAATGAGTTCTTGGAAAAGGCATTCCCTTAAGGAGGCCAGGAAACCATGGATTCCCAAACAAGGCACTCCCTAAGGGAGGCCAAGGAACAATGAGTTCATGGAAAAGGGACTCCATGAAGGAAGCCAGGAAACCATGGGATCCCATAACAAGGAACTCCCTAAGGGAGGCCATGGAACAATGAGTTCCTAGAAAATGCGCTCCCTAAAGGAGGCCAAGGAACCATGGGTTCCTGGAACAAGGCACTCCCTAAGGGAGGCCATAAAATAATGAGTTCCTGGAAAATGTGCTCGTTGAAGGATGTTAGGTAACCATGGGTTCCGAAGCAAGGCACTCCCTAAGGGAGGCCAAGGAACAATGAGTTCCGGAAAAAGGTGCTCCCTGAAGGAGGACAGGGAACCACGGGTTACTGAACAAGGCACTCCCTAAGGGAGGCCATAGAACAATGAGTTCCAGAGGAACGAACTCCCTGAAGGAGGCTATGTTTTCCTTATGGGGGGGACTAAAAATGACTGAGGCTAAGGGGGAATCGCCACAAGAAGTGATGAAACTACCTTGGTGGATCATTCCGATTAGGCCAGGAATCTTGTAATTGCATGATGTATATTGGAAATGGACACAATGTGGTGCTATAATGGTTCCCATGAAGGGTATACTATGGGATGATGTTGTATCGAGAGCTAGGTCTTATGGGACCAAGGTGGGAAGTGGTATTGTCCCCTGTATTATTATATGAGGATTGGGGGAAGGTTTGTTTCCAAATACCCAAGATGATGGACCAATGGTATAACAATAGGAAGTTTAAGGTCGAACATCCACTGAAGAGGATCTAAAATAGTGTATCAGATTCAGTATTTTGTGTAATATCCATGGGAGGGTTTGGGACTTTAAACTATTTGGAAACATATCCTATATGGGCATGATTGGTCATCATGGAACTGGATTCCAAGACTTCACTATCAGTGATAAGAGATGATCTTATTTGAGAGGTAGTAATGAAATTATCAAGGGATACAATATTAGAGGGTGTACTAATTGAATTGTGAGGACCCTACCAAGAGTTGATAGGAGAACCTAGATGGAGGTTATCACTAAGACCGTTGAAACAAGTAGTGGCCTTAAAGAATTATTCATCGTCTCAGAAGAATGTAGTTGGGAGATCAAGATTTATTTTTGGATTGGGGTAAGAAATATGTATGGATGCCCCCAAGGATGAATGAATCTGCCCAACCTCAAAGCCTAATTGGTGAGGAGGTGGTTCTAAAGCCATGTGATCATTTTTAAGGGGAGTTGATGTTGCATGACTAGTGGCAGTGGACACATAGTGAATGGAATTGATGTGAGTAACATGAGGTGAGATTATATTATAAGAATCCTGTGGGGGGGATCAGATTAGGAGAGCTGATAAATGGTGATGATTTGTCCCTCATGTGGTAATATCATGTCTCTAAAGAGTGAAGACACTACAACATTCATGGCATAGATGAAATCATGGTCTAGGAGAATATTGTAATATACCATACCAATCATGACAACAACATTGATCAAAGCCATCTTACTGCCTAACTCAATGGGGAAATTAGGTAAGATACCTAAGGGGGAATAGATTCTACCATCAAAGGATCTTAACTCAGTCATCAATGCGATAAGAGTAGAAGATCCTAGTTGTTTCCAAGATGATGAGGATTCCCCATCATCTATAATACATCGATGAACCGTAAAGTATTTGACTATGACCCATATTTGAAATGGGGTAGAATATGGTAAGTTGGTCCCAATCAAAGGTGATGGTTGGTGATGGGTGTGGGTATACAATTCCATTTTCCTTACAAGGATATGGTATAGTAGTCATTGTGGCACTAGAGGTGGAATTGGTGCCCCCAAGTCTACATGATGACTGAGTCTTAGTCGTGAGGTAGATTTAGTGTGAGGGGGGGTTACCCATTTGATGGGTAATAAATGATTTCGAGGAGCATGGAAGCTCACCTGATGGAATAATGGGTTCACGTTGGGGGAGGGGGAAATTCGAGGTAGCGAGATGAGTTCCACTAAGTTTATTGTGTTGTGTGCACTCTAAACATACTGCTTGGACTCGCTCTAGAGTGAGGTCAAGGAACTGATGGGATGGGTGACCATAGAGCTCACAAAAGGGGCAAGGGTGATTATTCCATGTACGTGTGGTACATTTATTCTTGGTTTGATTGTAGTTTTGGTGTGCACTATGAGTTTCCCCATATTTACAATCATTGGCCCCATTCCTTGGGTGCTGATAGTGGGTGGTTCTCTTCTTACTCCTTATGAGTGTTTTATGACCAATATAACTAGGAGAGGGGGCCCAAGTTTGTCCAAACTAGGAATAATAGGATGGGGTTATATATGGTGTATTTTTTGGTCCTTCCATTGTGGTTGATGGTTGAGATCTGAGTCACAATTAAGAGGAAAGGATACTAGATGGGTTGCTTGGGATGTTTATTCCAAGAAAGGTAGAACCAAGAAGAGATGACCCCAAAATTTCCACACGTAAAGGTGAGTGGGGAGGTTGAGCTGAAGTGTAGACAAAACTTAGGATACCTCCCAATATTGGAGGGAGGTTACACAAGCATCTATAATGACAGGGATTTTGTGGTTCCCCTATGATTTTGGACTAGCTAAGAAGGTGTGTGTGAATAATGATAAGAGAAATAAATGAACAATTTTTTTTATATATTGGCCTACAATAACAATATAACTCACAGTTGCATGCAATTAGTAATGAACATCATACATAAATTGACTGAAAGAAAAATGTTGGCTAGGTAGGTTTTATATGCATGTGGGAATATCAAAACAAAATTGCATGTGTCCTAAAGAGCTAATGTCCTTCCTCTCAAAAAAACATCAGGCCTTCCAAAAAAACTCAACAGTGGGGCATGAATCCACCGGAAGAGGAACTAGTGAAGGTGTGAATAGTTAGTTATAATTAGGGGTAAAGGGGGCATATCCAAAAATTATTGAGGATATTTCACAATAGTTGTTCAAAATCTGACTAAGGTGTGATTCCAGCCCAAAACCACCACCTGGGTGGAAAATCCTAGTTTTGCTCACAAAGTTACCTTGGTCAAGTGCAACAAGTGTATTTTCGGCCTAAGAAATGGGTCACAGGCTGGATAACATCCAAGAGTTGGGTGACTCAAGGAGGTACACATAGAATAATCATACCTCAACCTTCGACCCTTCACTGGTATATCCATGCCTTATGGTGTTGGAACACCTGACTTAGAGGATTTTTGGATGCCTATTTTGTCATATTAAAAGTTTCAATGTGAAAATGATAACGGGGGGTTGTTTGGATGCCTACCCCCGAGATCCTAACTTACACTAAAAAATAATTTTGTTCCCCTCTTGTGGAGATTTAAATGATTTTTTAATGGTTGAATTTATGATGAAGTGAGCTGAGATATTGGGGTCATGGACCAATTGTTGGGTATGTGTTATTTTCTGCCTCGGGAAATGTGTCACCTGCCTCGGGAAATGTGTCACATATTTAGGTGGTTTTTCAGCACATGGTTTTTGTCGATGGTTTTCTATTTCTAGTTAAGGAATTAGGGTTTTGTACTAATCCAGGTCATTGGTTATGGTTTTGGATGCCGCTGGATCCTATATGTATATTGTATTGTAAACAATGTATCATAATGAATGAATATAGAATATGCTAGTTTTCCCGGTTTGGGTTTCCAGGGGAAAAATCTCTGTGTAATGTTTGTATTTGCCATTGTATATTTTCTGTTCTTTTTTTGAATATATGTTTGCAATAGATATTGTACAAGGTTAGAATCTACACCAATCTTGTTTTTAAATGGTGTGCTTTGAGAAATGTCCAAAGGTAACTTTGAGTCGTTCTGATCCTCCTAGATCACTTGTGAGTGCACGGAGGAAAGCATACTCTGAATTCAATTTATCCAATGGACACTTTGTGTGGTTAAGTGCTTTTGTGTGCAAGTAGTGAAATTGTGTCAAAAAGGTTTTTAATAAGTTAAGATTCAATATTGTAATATATGGACATCATGGGGTTTGTTACAAGTCTTTTTAATTTAACTTACTATATGTGTTTTGAGACAAACCTTTCATAATTCAAAAGCCCTAGATCCCTAGCAATTTGGACATGTGGGTCCTTTACTTTATCCTTTAATTCCCTAAGTCGTTATCTAATCTAATAAAATTGAAACTTCTCCTATATTGCAAATCATATGGACATTGGGTCCTTACCTATTCTCTTAAATCCCTAGGTTATTGATTGCTTTATGAAAAACTTTGAAACTATCCTAATTTTTATACATTTGGGAATTCATGGACCCTTTACAACTTTAAGATTGATTTCATTTATCCAAAAAAAACTAAGAGGTACCCCAGGTGGCTTTGGCCTCACCTGAATGATTATTTACTAGAGGGAGATGGAACCTCTTTAGCCACCATTTTCTAATTTCCCAAGATCACTGAAGGGAGTGTGAGGGAAAGAGCATACTAGAAGTGTCATAATTGGTTCCTATTCCCAAGCGATTAATGGTTATGAAAGAATAAAATTAACTAAGAGTTCAAATGCTCAAATTGGCTATCCAAGGGGCAACAAAAATGAAAGAGTTGTGGTTCTTTTTAGTTCTTTTAGTGGATAATTAAGCTAATTATCTATGCAAAAAATAATTCTAAGTATGATTCTCCTGCTTTACAAAGTGTTGTAAATACAAATATAAGTCTACCTGTTTTTTTTTTTGTTTTTTGCAGTCACACGGATCCACACGAGTTTGGGCTTGACATCCAAGCAATTAGCATGGGCTTTCTGGAAAAAAAATCCGCACAAGTCTGTGTAGGTTTAACACAAAAAATAGAGCTCAAATATTACACTTCCGTGCGTCTATTTCTTCGATACTCATGCACATACAGAACCACGGGTGATAAGGAAGATTTAAATGAAATTATCCTAGCCATAGGTCTGATTTCTTGGTTTGAAAGCTCGGGTAGGCTAGTTTTGGAACTTGCACACACAAATTAGTGAAAAGAAGAGCTCTAAAGGTTAAATGGGAAGAATTTTGATTCAATCCCCAACTAATTCACCATACTGTGGTGTTGATTTTACCACTTGGGTGAGCAAAAATCAAGAACTTAGATACCTTGTCAAGCCATCAAGATAACATAGTAAATTGTTAGTTGGTTAGTGGGCCAATAAGTGAAGTAAAAAATAAATAAAAGGAAAATATAAAAAAACTAAGCATGCATGAGATACAACAAGAAACCCACCAATGAGATGATAATGGTGAAGAATTACCCACCAATATTCTCAAGAGGTGAGAAGAATGGCTCTTGCTGTGGATGCTAGAAAGCTTATAGGAGAATGATGGATTCTCAAGGGGCAATTCTGATAGCATAACAATACATATAAACTCTTACTTTGGTGCATGCCTCAAGCTTGTATTTATAGGACTCATATGTTAAGCCCTAATATTGGCTCATTACCCCTTAATTGGGGCATATTACATTAGTAATGTTATTTTATTTATGTCGGCTTTATTCCATTAGTTGTAATTATACCTCCTAGTCTCCTATATAACAAGGGGACATTTTCATTTGGAATCATCTTGTACTTGAACATTTATGTGGGGTAAAAAGAGGTTGCCCCCTCGAAGAGGCTTATTATCTGAAATTCTCTCTTTTTCAAGGCATTGAGTACTTATTCTGAGGTTTTTCTATGCTATATTGATATTTTGTCCTTAAAATATGGTATCAGAGCTCAAGGTCTTGGGGTTTTGCTGCTACATCTGAGACACAGTGGAATTTTCGCTATAACTTTTTTTCTACAATGATTCAGAAGGAACGACTTGGAGGATATTTAGTAGACAGATCAAAGTACGTTGGGTTAAATATTCAGCACCTGAGGCCTTATAATTTTGGAGATACATCCTTATAAATTTGTTGAACCTGCACAGAATAGATCTGGCTAGAAAATACTACACACATTTGCAGAGAGAAATTGAGAAAGAAGAAGCAAGAGAGAAAGAATGGAATAATTCTCATTAACCATATTCCACACATAAAGAGTGAATAATTTACAATAAATATAGGCTACATAAGTAACTAATGAGCCATAGTGGTGGTCTAGAGTGATCTGGACACACACTAGCAGTTACGGGAGTGAACTGCCACCTAGTCTAGTCTCCCAGGCAGTTACGGGAGTGAACTACCACCTAGCTGAGTTAACTAGTCTTCAGTTAACTGACTGAACAAAGAGTAGTGAGTTGGTGATGATCCCAATGTTGCATGGTGACACAACCAATGCAACATCTAAACTCAACTCAACTAGTCAAACTGAAGTGTCAACTGAAAGAGAATATTCCCTAGGTGGAATATTCTCCCCTAAAATATAGGAGACTGGATAATGACTAATTATGACTAATAAACAAGGAATAAACTTAGGAAAAATAAATCCTAGGTGTGTGTGAAGTAACTCCAACATTGTAAGATAGGGTTCTGGAATCATCCTGAATTGAGTCATTGCGGAATGTTCTCTATAAAAAAAATTCTGTAACGTTTCAGACCCTAAACTCTAGAGGCTATTCTCTGAAATTAGTAAGGTATCTGTGGTAGCAATTTCAGCTTCTAGGTCATCGTAGATTTGTAGATACACCCTGTGGAAGATAGGGTATCTGACTAGTCCTATTGACTAGTCTCAAGCAGGTGTTCCAGGTAAAACAATCATAAATTCTTCATAGAGTATCCAAATTGAGTGAGCCTAGTTGCATTAGATGGTGGACAGACTGTAGTAGTTCTGGTATGAGTTACAGAATTTTATATCAATTATTTTGTGTGAGGCACGCTATACAAGTGAGATCTCATGGAAAGGCCAAAAATCAGCAACTTGTGGGGAAGTTACCGTAAATTCCACTTGGCACATCCAATTTTTATCAGACCTGTGGAATTGAAGAGAAGAAAAATCAGAGACCTATAAAACATAAAAGTTCATACTCAGAAGGGCCGAAATTTTGGAGATACAATAAAAGGAAGATTGTCTAGCAGAACCACCTCAAAATCAAGGTTTAAAGTGATACTTGGCCAACATGCCACCAAAAAAGGGAACGTCTACACCAAATAAGCATCCAGACAATCCTACTTGGACTCTTGATGAAGGTGAAGAAATGCGTAGGGACATAAATGATTTACAAAAGAAGTTAGTAACAAAAGATTAACTACAAGAGATGATAGATTCAATAGAATCTAAGTTTGAGGCAATAAATACTAAGATGGACGCTTTAAAAGGGGAGATCATGGAAGGATTGAAAAATTTCCTAATAGAGAGGACACCTGAAAGTGAAAATGTATCCCATGAAATTCATGATGGGGACACAAGGAAGGTGAATCAAGAATGGAGAAACTCCAACTTTGGGTTGAAGACCAACCACATTCCTAAGATCGATATGAGGATGTTTGATTGCAAGGACCCACTCACATGGATACTTCAGATGGAGCAATTCTTTGATCTACATAATGTGCCACATACACAAAAGGTACAAATTGCTTCTTTATATTTAGAACCCAATCAATTTGTATGGTATCAATGGCTTTGTTCTCGCAAATCACTTGTCACTTGGACAATTTTCACGGAAGAAATGATAGCACACTATGACGATACAGGGAGCAATACCTTCTTTAGCTAATTGATAAATCTCAAACAAAAGGGTTCAGTTACCGAGCAAATTTAGAACTTCCAAAGATTGAATATAAAGGTAACAAATATTCCAGATGAGCACTTGATTGATGTATTCATAGGAACTTTAAAGGTTAACATTCAACATGAGGTTCGCCTTTGGGAACCCAAATCATTGGAGAATGCATTTAAGGTGGCAAGAAATGTTGAAAGTAAAAATACGGCTATGGCTACTAGAAGGACCAATCCTAACATCTATAGAGAGAATAATGCTCCTTCTTATAAAACACCCCAACCTACAAGGTTGACACCTAAACAATTGGAGGAAAGAAAAGCAAAAGGTTTATGCTTTAATTATGACATCAAGTACAGTAAGGGACATAAGTGTGGTGAGAAGAAATTATTCTACATAGATTGTGAAGAGGAAGAAGAACAAGAACAAGAACCATCTCAAGATGAAAACATAGAAGCAATTTCATCTAAAGAGTTGACTCCCACGATATCGTGTAATGCATTGGCTAGAATTAGCACTCCTCAAACCCTCAAGATCGAAGGATACATCAAAAAGAAAAAAGGTAATAGTCCTAACTGATTCTAGTAGTACTCATAATTTCATTCACTATAAATTAGCCAAAGCTCTCAATTTCTTTGTATATCCAGCGCCAGAGTTTCAAGTAATGATTGTAGATGGAGGAACTATCAATTGCTCAAGAAAATGAAATAAGATCAATCTTACTATGGGGGAATATGTAATGAATAGTCTAATGATTGCTATACCCATGGGTGGCGCTGATGTTGTACTAGGAATCCAATGGTTACAATCATTAGGAATAGTGGCTTTTAATTTTCAAGAACTTTTCATGAAATTTTCATTGGAAGGAAAATAAATTGAGTTAAGAGGTATCACAGGGAAACTCGATAAGGTGATAAGCACTAATGGCATGACAAAATTATTGAAAAAGGGGAATCAAGGCATTATTGCACAACTATGCTCACTAGATGTTCAAACATCTAAGCCATCTATTCCTCAATATCTCCAAGGGATCATTGATAAGCATTCCAAAGTATTTGAAGATATTCCCAAATGTCTTCCACCCACTCGAAATCATGATCATGAAATTCACCTAATTCCTGGGAGTGTTCCTCCTAACATCAGGCCATATAGATACCCTTATGCCCAAAAGAGTGAAATTGAGTGCATGGTTGAAGAAATGTTAGAGGCTGGCATTATTAGACCTAGCCAAAGTTCTTACTCTGCACCAGTGGAAATGGTATTCAAGAAAGATATCTCATGGCGTATGTGTCCAGATTATAGAGAGATCAACAAGATCACTATTAAAGATAAGTTTCCCATTCCCGTCATTGATGAATTCTTAGATGAACTACATGGAGCAATCTATTTCACAAAATTGGATTTCCGTTCAGGGTATCATCAGATTAGAATGAAGGAAGAAGATATCCCAAAAACAACATTCCGAACTCATGAAGGCCATTATGAATTTTTGGTCATGCCTTTTGGCCTTACAAATGCACCTTCCACATTCCAAGGGTTGATGAATTCCATTTTCAAGCCCTTCCTTCGAAAATTTGT
>JASDQU010739984.1:81673-94737 GCA_032191745.1 Picea mariana
GAAATGATGGCAATACTACATGCATTGAAGAAATGGTGTCCTTACCTAATAGGTAGGCACTTCAAGGTCAAAACAGATCATGATAGTCTTAAATACTTCTTGGAACAAAGACTGTCTTCAAAAGAACAACAAAAATGGGTAACCAAGATATTGGGTTATGATTTTGAAATCGTCTATAAAAAGGGGAAGCAAAATGTTGTGGCAGATGCACTCTCAAGAAAGGATGAAGATGTTGAGGCCCTTCTCTGTGCTATCTCCATCATCCAAACCGATTGGATAATAGAAGCAAGGGATGAATGGAAGAATGACGAAAAAGTGTGGACTCTCATTCAAACGTTGCAGCAGGATTCCAATGCATAAGATACATTTACATGGAAAAATGATTCACTATGGTACAAAGATCGCTTATATTTATGTAAGAACTTCCAACTCAAACAAAAGGTACTATTGGAATTACACACCTCTCCAGTAGGAGGGTACTCGAGATTTTTGAAAACCTACCATAGAATCAAGAAGGATTTTTTTTTGGATGGCCTTAAAACTGATGTTCAAAGGTTTGTGGCAGAATGTTTGGTTTTCCAACAAAATAAGGTGGAAACAATTAAGACCCCAGGTATTTTACAACCATTAGCCATCCCAAGTCAGCACTAGGAGGAGGTTTCCATGGATTTCATCACAGGGTTATCGAAGTCTGAAGGAAAGAGTGTCATCATGGTGATTGTTGATAAACTGACCAAGTACGCACACTTTTGTGCACTCTCTCATGCCTTCAAAGATAGTATAATTTCCACCGCATTCATGGAGACAATTCAAAATCTACATGGCAGCCCAAAGATTATTATAAGTGACAGAGATCCCATCTTCATTGGACATTTTTGGACAGAATTATTTTCTTGTTTGGGTACTCAATTGGCTCATATCTCATCCTATCACTCTCAATCTGATGGACAAACCGAGATAGTAAAGAAATGTCTGGAATGCTACCTTCGTTGCTTTGTCTTTGATAAACAAACACAATGGTTCAAATGGTTACCCTTGGCAGAATGGTGGTATAACAATTCCTTTCATATTGAAACAAAAATGACACCATTTATGGCACTCTATGGATACCACCCTCCTTCCATCACTTCTTCTCTAAAACAAAAATCTAAGGTTCAAGCAGTGGAAGATCACATCGAGCATCAACAACATGTTCTCCAAATCTTAAAGGACAACCTGACCATGGCACAAAATCACATGAAACAACAAGCATATTAACATCGTAGTGAAAGAAGTTTTGAAGTAGGGGATTGGGTGTTTTTAAGAATACAACCATACAAAAAGATGCCCCTCAAGCAAGCCAAGAAGAATAATAAATTATCACCAAAGTACTATGGCCCTTATAAGGTGTTGCAAAAGATTGGTACTATGGCATACAAATTGGAGTTGCCTGCATCTTCACGAGTACACCCAGTTTTCCATATTTCATGCCTAAAGAAGGTTATAGGAGACAAAATCCCAGTTAAAACTATATTGCTAGAAATTGACAAGGAAGGAAAAATCATATTGGATCCTGAAGCCATCACTGACACAAGAATTCGCCAGCTGAGGAATAGATCCATTTCAGAGTATTTCATTAAATGGAGGAAACTACCGGGTGAAGATTCCACTTGGGAAGATGAGTCTTTTATGCAGAAGAATCCAGAGTTACTCAAGCGTTGCGTACAACACTTGTCTCAAGGGGAGGGGCATGTTAAGCCCTAATATTGGCTCATTACCCCTTAATTGAGGCATATTACATTAGTAATGTTATTTTATTTATGTCGGCTTTATTCCATTAGTTGTAATTATACCTCCTAGTCTCTCCTATATATTCCAAGGAGACATTTTAATTTGGAATCATCTTGTACTTGAACATTTATGTGGGGTAAAAGGAGGTTGCCCCCTCGAAGAGGCTTATTATCTGAAATTATCTCTTTTTCAAGGCGTTGAGTACTTATTCTGAGGTTTTTCTATGTTATATTGATATTTGGTTCTTAACATCATACCTGCTTTTACAAAAGTAGTTTGTAGTGTGCATAGGGGGCCTCATGTAGGTACCGCCCTAGTCCTTAAATGGCCCCAAGAATGGATTTCGACCTAGATTTAGGTGACCTCATGGTACACCCAAGATGGAAGTAGGAGAGGCCTGACCAAAATCATAAATGTGTCATTTCCGCATTTGCGTGAGTTTCTTTGATGACAGTTACAAAGTCCAAGAAATTTGCATGAATTTGGTAGTGTTATCCCGTGCAGATGTGCACAAAAATGTCTTTGGACGACTAGACAAAAATTTAAGGAAACATTAGTATAGTTTTGTGATTTTCTGAATGAATCCTATTAATGATGAAGGTATTTTGTTTGGTGTGTTGCACTGGTAATTTCTTCGACCATCACCTGTATTGCTATGAGTGATTTTTCGATGATAACAGGAAGCCTTGGCCCCGATGGAGTTTTATCCCTAGCTCGGGGATGAACTACTCCTCAGAGTTTATGAGCAACAAATTCTATGGCTAGGAGGAATGTTTGAGGTTTGCAACCAATTATGATTCACAAAAGATAAGTTTCTTCTATGTGTTTGTTATAATTACTGTGTGAATTCTTATATAAATTTTGTATGTTTTATTGCACATGTTTAAGCTTTTTTTGCATGTTGTTTAGTACTACATAATGTTTTTCATATGTAGGGAATGATGTTAATTAAATGGTATTAGAGTTAATTCTGTTGAATTTACTGGTAATTGGGACATTAAATTGGTATTAGAGAGGAAACATTTTGTGTGGCATGGCCCAACTTGGGGTTGGGGATGCTACAAGACCTTCATTAGCCCTCTCTCATGTGTGGATGAACCAACAATGATATTTTAAGGAATAAGTCACTCTCTAGTTATATTTTGGTAGCATACATCTATCAAGAATTGAGCTCCCATACCTCTTGATTTGACCTTATTTTATAGAGTGTTGGAGGAGGTTCTAGAGATAGGTGCAAAGCTTGGAACTTGATGAATAACATGTCATGCACAAGTTCTAGAGCTCGTGATCATGCCTATCCTGATCTGATCTCCTCAAAATTCCTCGAATCTAAAAAGTTCAATAGGTGGTCTCTTGTTGCACAAGGGAAACAAGTCACCGATCACATATTGAATGATGGTGAGGAGAGACCATGCTCAAAATTAGTGATTTTTTGGCAATGGAAAATAATTTTGGTAGAATGATATCAATAGGTGCTTTATGAGGCCTCGGTTGAAAAACATAGGTACAATAGATGCCCCCTAATGTGTGAGGTTAGAAGAGGAACTGTTGGCCAAAATACATTACCAACAATACATAAGAGTGGCATAAGGAAGGACCTCATAGAAAAAGAAAGTAGTAAGTACCTACAAACAAGAGAGGAAAAAAATTCATATATATATATATATATCATCCCCGAGGCATGCATACCCATGCTTGGATGTAGATGAAAGCATGACCACCAACATAATACATTGTGGATCCATGAAATAAAATGCAAGACCACAACCACAAAAAAATACACGGTGGATCCATGTCATCAAAGAGAACATAGCCATGCGCAAATACAATGTGGATGTCATAGTATACACTAGGAAGACATCTAGCATTGATGATAGTTCCCATGTAGTATTCAAAGTACTACTATAGTAGTGATATACTCCATAACAACTTGGAAGGGGTAGCATAAAGGAGTGATTCCCCCTAGGCCCAAGGTCTCCAATCCAACCCCGTCGATGGTACAATTATAAAACATGTGAATAGATGAGATGATTTTGAGCATGGTAGAAACCATCTGATTATCGGTCATTGAGGAAAACCGCTAATAGATATGAGGGCACCCATCAATAATGAAAATCGACCGCAAGGTACCTAGTACAATCTAGCAAGTGTGACTAATGTAGATGATGTTGAACACTCACATAATTGATCAATAAGGAGTCAATGTGGTAAACCCATTGTCGATCATGAAGAAGCCTTCCACCAAGTACTGCAAGTTCCAAGGTACTAGTTAGTTTCTAGATCCCTCTCCTTGATAATGTGTTGGAGTTAATAGAAAGATATCCATCGAAGGAGGGCCTTAATGTATTCCCCATTAATCTACATGAGACATGTTGAAATATTGTAACTTTGAAGAATATTCTGATTATGTTTGAGTTATTATCTTATAGATCAAATCCCTTTTTGTGGATCGATCATGTTGGGTCTTGTATAAGACCAAATCCCCTTTTGTCGATTGGTCAAACCATATTTATATGGTGGTATTTCTAAAGTCATACCCTAGGGTTTATAAAGTGGTTTTAACCACTCTTGGAAGAATTTGATCCTACTCAGTGAAGAGACATAACCCTAGCGCCTCCTCAACTAGTATTTATAAGTGAGGATGGCGCCTCACTTGTTCATTCACTCACTCACTCATCCAATGCACATATTTTGAAGACAATTGTAGTTGTAGGAGAAAGGATAAGAGAGGTGCATGCTCAATCCTTATTTATTCTTGGTGTTTTGGTCTTAGTCTTGGCATTGTATTGGAAATCTATTATTGAGGAAGTTTTTGCTAGGTTTTCTCCCCCATGAGGGTTTCCCAAGATAAAATGTTGTGTACCTTGTGATTGTGTTTCTTTCAGTGATCCTCTTTATGCTGTTGTTTTGGAAATGCATTGAATGCTCTAGTAAACTATAAATAACCTAATAACACCATTAATCTTAACATGGTATCAGAGCCTAATTGAATAGAGCACCTTTCACTGGGTATCTAAAAACATCACTGTTGTCATACAAGGAAATTAGGGATTTTTACTGAAGTATAATTTTAGACCAAAAATAATCTAGGGAAGTGTGCTCTACCCTAACGCATCCTTTGGAAGCTTGAGCACACATTTTCAGTGGCCAATCTCTCCAAAAAGTCAAACCCTAGTTTTGACTGGTACCAGAAAACCAGTACCAGTCCAAAAGTGCGTAGGTCAAGTTTCAAGGGGTAAAACTTGGAATTTTCTAAAACATTCAACTCCAGCCAACTCACCTTAGCCCAACGCATCTCCTGGTAAGTTCAGATTAATTTTCTAAGCACTTTCATTTTCTGGTCATTTTCCTAGCTCCAAGTCAAGATGTCTGCAAGCACCAAGCTTGTTGACAAGTTAGAAGGTGTGGAAAATTTCCATGCCTGGAAGTACATAATTTGACTCATTCTTGAAGAGAATGACCTTTCAAAATTCATAAAAGAAAATGTATCGAAACACGAAGAAGAAGAAACCAAAGAAAAGTACAAGAAGGATATGATTAGGGCCAAAAGAATAATTGTAGATTCCATTAAAGACCACTTGATCCCTTGAGTGTCTTCTAAGAATACTCCAAAATATATGTTTGATTCCCTAACCGGAATGTATGAAGGAAAGAACATCAAGAAGAAGATGAATCTGAGAACCCAACTCAAGAATACAAAGATGCAGAAAGGAGAAATAATTCAAGACTATTTCTCTAGGGTTTCTCAATTCAAGGAACAATTAGAAGAAATTGGAGACAACTTAGATGAATATGAACTTATAATTACAACTATTAATGGTCTCACAAGACCTTCGGATTCCTTCATCCAAACTATTTATGCAAGAAAATAGAAACTCCAATTTGACAGTCTATGGGAAGAATGTGTTCAAGAAGAAGTAAGAGTGGCCAACCGAGAAGCAGTACTATTAAGGGATGAAGATCAATCCCTAGCTGCTCATGCTAAAGGAGAAAATAAAATGTCTCATTTCCAAAAGGAGACCCACCTTCATAAAGAATATCACTCTCCAAAGAGATTCACCCACTTTCATAAAGAATCTCACCCTCCAAAAAGATTCTAGAAATATCATAAGGATCAAAGAAAGGGAAAATACTTCTCCTCTTATCAATGTTATCATTGTGATAAGATGGGACATGTTGCTAAGAACTATCCTTATAGAAAGGAAGAATACAATAAGAGAAATAACAAAAGACATCATGCCCATGCAGCTGAAGATGATGAGCCACCCAAGAAGTTGACTAAAGAAGAAATTGAAGATTATGTTTTGTTTTCCACCCTCTCAGGATTTGTGATAACTGGAGAGGATACTTGGCTCATATATAACGGTGCCTCTAAGAACATGATAGTTCAAAAATACATTCTCTCTATCCTTACAAAAAAGGACTTTCCTCAGAAAGTTTCACTTGGAGATGATTATCAATACCCTATCAAAGGAATGAGAGAATCCACCTACAAACTGGATCCATGAACTTCGATGAGAATGAAGGATGCACTCTATGTACAAGGTTTGAAAATGAACTTACTATCTATCTCATCCCTAGATAAGAAAGGTTTCAGGGTTGCATTCATAGATGGTGAAGTTCTTATGTTGCCCAAAGGAAAAACTATAGAATATGCAGTTGTTATTAGAACATAAGAAGGAGGTTTGTACAAGTTAAAAGGTCACTCAAATGCAGCCTTAACTCACTCTATTGAAAGTCCTTGTGAACTTTGGAATAAAAGACTATCTCGCATCAAATACAAATCTTTACCATATGTAAGCAAGGTAGTTACAGGTTTACCGGAATTTAAGGTTGATCTTGAAGGTGTATGCAAGGGATGTGCACAAGGAAAGAACATAAAGAATCCTTTCCCAAAGAGTGACAGTAAAGCAAGAGGAATCTTGGAACTCACCCACTCAGATGTATGCGATCCAATGCCATCAACCTCTCTAAGAGGGTATGTATACTATGTATCATTTATTGATGATTACTCTCGTAAGGCTTGGGTTTATTTATTGAAATCAAAAGATGAAGTACTCGAAAAGTTCAAGGAATTCAAAGCCTTGATAGAAAACCTCTTCGAAAGAAAAATCAAGATACTTAGGTCAGATAATGGAGGAGATTAAACCCCAAATGAATTTGTAAGATTTTTCATAGATGTCAGGATTGAGAGGGAGCTCACCACTCCCTATAATCCTCAACAAAATGGTGTAGCAGAAAGAAAGAATAGAACAATTATGGAAGTAGTAAAAAATATGATTCATGATCAAGATCTTCCAATGCACTTATGGGATGAAGCAACAAGAACAACAGTTTATGTACAAAACAGATTATCCCATAGTGCACTTGCATTCAAAACCCCCAAATAAATGTCCACCAGAAAGAAGCCAGAATTAATCCATCTCAAAATATTTGGTTGTCCAGTAATTGTACACATTACAAAAGAAAAGAGAACTAAGTTGTAAATCAGGAACAAAGGGAACAAAAGAAAGAAAAATCCGTGTTCATAAAAGCTCCACCACGTGCACAAAATAATATGGATAAGTGGTATATTGACAATGAAGAATAAGGAGAAGAAAATGAAGAAGAGGAAGAGGAAACAAAATTACAAGATACACAAACCCCATCAAGGTTTGTGCAGAAGAACCATCTAGAAAACTTAATTCTTGGTGATAAAAATGTTGAAACACTAACTAAGAAGAAATTGACAAGTACTTGTGAACATGAAATTTCTCCTTGCTATCCAAAATGGAGCCTGAATGTTTTAGAGAGGTTAGTTTTGATAAACAATGGGTTAATTCTATGGAGGAAGAGATGAACTAGATTGAGAAAAATCAAACATGGGAACTTGTCCCAAGTTCTAAAGACAAAAATGTGATTGGTACAAAGTGGGTATTCAGAAATAAGTTAGATGAAGATGGAAAAATAGTTATAAATAAGGAAAGAATGCTTTCTAAAGGATATGCTCAAGTGGACAGTATTGACTTTGAATAAAAATTTTCTCCAGTCGCAAGATTATAAGCAATCATAATATTTTTGGCATTTGCAAGCTTCAATAATTTAAAAGTGTATCAAATGGATGTCAAGTCAACATTTTTGAATGGAGAGGAAGAAGCGTACATTGAACAACCAGAATGATTCTTATTGTCAGAAAATAAAGACTTTGTTTGTAGATTGAAGAAAACACTTTATGGATTAAAGCAAGCTCTTAGAGCATGGTATTCAAGACTTTACAAGTACTTACAACAACAAGGTTTCAAAATAGGAATTGCATATAGAAATCTCTATATCAAAACTGAAGGAGAAGATCAATTAGTTATTGTAGTTTACATGAATGATATCATATTTGGCAGCAGTAAAGACGATATGTGTAAATAATTTTCCAAAGAAATGCAAAAAGAGTTTGAAATATAATATATTGGTACAAAGGAATAGATTGCTGATATCTTTACAAAAAATATTCCTAGAGAAACATTCAAGTATCTAAGTGTTAAGAACCAAATATCAATATAGCATAGAAAACCTCAGAAAAGGTACTCAACGCCTCAAAAAAGAGATAATTTCAGATAATAAGCCTCTTCAAGGGGGCAACCTCCTTTTACCCCACTTAAATGTTCAAGTACAAGATGATTCAAAATTAAAATGTCTCCTTGGTATATATAGGAGACTAGGAGGTATAATTACAACTAATGGCCTAAAGACGACATAAATAAAATAACATTACTAATATAATATGCCCCAATTAAGGGGTAATGAGTCAATATTAGGGCTTAACATGCCCCTCCCCTTGAGACAAGTGTTGTCCGCAACGCTTGAGTAACTCTGGATGCTTCTGTATAAAAGACTCATCTTCGCAAGTGGAATCTTCAACCAATAGTTTCCTCCATTTAATGAGATACTCTGAAATGGATCTATTCCTTAGCTGGAAAATTCTTGTGTCAGTGATGGCTTCAGGCTCCAATATGATTTTTCCTTCCTCGTCAATTTCTGGAAATATAGTTTGAACTGGGATCTTTTCGCCTATAACCTACTATAAGCATGAAACATGGAAAACTGGGTGTATTCATGAAGATGCAGGCAACTCCAATTTGTATGCCATAGTACTAATCTTTTGCAACACCTTATAAGGGCCATAGTACTTTGGTGATAATTTATTATCCTTCTTGGCTTGCTTGAGGGACATCTGTTTGTATGGTTGTAGTCTTAAAAACACCCAATCCCCTACTTCAAAACTTCTTTCACTACGATGTTGATCTGCTTGTTGTTTCATGCGATTCTGTGCCATGGTCAGGATGTCCTTTAAGATTTGGAGAACTTGTTGTTGATACTTGATGTGATCTTCCACTGCTTGAACCTTAGATTTTTCTTTTAGAGAAGAAGTGATGGAAGGAGGGTGGTATCCATAAAGTGCCATAAATGGTGTTATTTTTGTTGCAGTATGAAAGGAAGTGTTATACCACCATTCTGCCAAGGGTAACCATTTGAACCATTGTGTTTGTTTATCAAAGACAAAGCAACGAAGGTAGCCTTCCAGAAATTTGTTCACTATCTCGGTTCATCATGAATTTCATGGGATGCATTTTCACTTTCAGGTGTCTTCTCTGTTACAAAATTTTTCAATACTTCCATGATCTCCCCTTTTAAACCCTCCATCATCTCTTGTAGTTCATATTTTGTTACTATCTTCTTTTGTAAATCATTTATGTCCCTAAGCATTTCTTCACCTTCATCAAGAGTCCAAGTAAGATTTTCTGGAGTCTTATTTGGTGTAGAAGTTCCCTTTTTGGGTGGCATGTTGGCCAAGTATCACTTTTGAACCTTGATTTTCAGGTGGTTCTGCTAGACAATATTTCTTCTATTGTATCTCCCAAGTTTCGGCCCTTCTGGGTATGAAACTTTCTGTTATGTAGTTCTCTAATATTTCTTCTCTACAATGCCACAAGTCTGATCAAAATTGGATGTGCCAAGTGGAATTTACGGTAACTTCCCCACAACTTGCTGATTTTTGGCCTTTCCAGGAGATCTCACTTGTATAACGTGCCCCGCACAAAATAATTGATATAAAATTCTGAAACTTGCACCAGAAATACTACAAACTGTCCACGATCCAATGAAACTAGTTCCACTCAATTTGGATACTCTAGGAAGAAGTTATGATTGTTTTACCTGGAACACCTCCTTGGGACTAGTCAATAGGACTAGTCAGATACCCTATCTTACACAAGGTGTATCTACAAATTTAAGGTGACCCAGAAGCTGAAATTTTTACCACATATACCTTACTAATTTCTATAAATATCCCCCATATTTTAGGGTCTGAAATGTTACATAAAAGTTTTTATAGCGAAAATTCTACAATGACTCAGTTCAGGATGATTCAAGAACCCTATCTTGTACAGGCTGTATCTCTGAAAGTATAAGGCCTCAGGAGATAAATTTTAAACCCAATGTACCTTGATCTATCTACTAAATATCCTCTAAGTCGTTCCTTTTGAAACATTGTAGAAATAAAGTTATAGAGAAAATTCCAAGGTGTCTTAGATGTAGCAACGAAACCCCAAGACCTTGAGCTCTGATACCATATGTTAAGAACCAAATATCAATATAGCATAGAAAACCTCAGAAAAGGTACTCAATGCCTTGAAAAAGAGATAATTTCAGTTAATAAGCCTCTTCAAGGGGGCAACCTCCTTTTACCCCACTTAAATGTTCAAGTACAAGATGATTCAAAATTAAAATGTCTCCTTGGTATATATAGGAGACTAGGAGGTATAATTACAACTAATGGCCTAAAGGCGACATAAATAAAATAAAATTTCTAATATAATATGCCCCAATTAAGGGGTAATGAGCCAATATTAGGGCTTAACACTAAGACATAAAATAGGAGTGGTATCGATGTCATTCAACCACTAAACCTCTTCAAGAGAAGCACAAGCTCAAGGGGAGCTACAAAAAAAAGAAGGTTGATGGTTAGAGATATGAAAAGAAATGAGTAAAGAGTAAAGAGTAAGGGGGAGAAAATCCCTTTGCCATTGATGTCAAAGGGGGAGAAGTTGCAGACATAGGAAGAATTGTAGACACATGAGAAGTTGTAGACAAGCGCAATATCAAAATTGACTAAGGGTTTCCTTCAATAAAAAAGGCGGAGTTTTTTTGAATAATCATTGATGTCAAATACATGGGGAGACTACTAAGGCCAAAGAGAATCATATAAAACAGAGATAGGAAGCATGAATCAGACCAAACAAAGGCTCTAGAGAATGTGTTTGTGCGTTGATAAGTTTATATGTACACTAACTGGAGGGATTTGTATGTTTACCTCGTGTCATGAATGAAGGTGAGATGATTATGTGTGAACAATCAACCCTAATGAATTCAAGATGCACATGTATGAGGAGGAGTTTTGTGATTGGAAGTTGAACAACATGACCTTGTTGAAGAGAAATACATGGATGAAATCAAGGGGGCAACAAAACTGTAGATTTGTAACAAGAATCTGAGGATGTAGAGGAAGCTCATGCATGTGTTAAAGGTATAAGAAGATATGAGATTTTTGAGGGAGATAGTAAAGTAAAATCCAATATTACTATATTCCACATTCATAAGGAAAAACATTCTCAATGAATTTCTAAGGTAAAGGCGCTCTTACCTGATTTGAATATGAACGAGGAGTTGTAGAACCCTGCATAAAGCGTTAACTTTTAGTTGTCGGGCCCAACATATCATATAACCACACCAGAGTGAATGGTTGAAAACACATGGATAAAGGCTTGGTGTCCCAGTGGTCAGAACATAGATTGTAGATGAGTCTACAAAGGAGCGGTGAACCGGTAGTCTAGTTAAACAATGACTCTGGTGAAGAATTGCCACTACTACATATTCAAAATTTAATTTTGTTGCAAAAATGAATATGAAGATTTAAATTTATCTTCTTTTTTTTAATCCAGCCCTCATTTGTCACCCATGCAATGAACTCTGCCTTTTGTCACAAGTTCAAGAGTGATGAAAGGAAGAGTTCGTCGCATGGGCAACAATACAAAGATTATTGTTTCCTAGTTCAAACAGTCACCCAACTATTTGAAAAATTAAACATTGACTTGGTCAACATTCATCGGAATTGTGACGAAACAAAATATATAAATATTTATCAAATTAGAGATGTTGCGACAATCTTTCTATAAAAACGACGGTTCAGAAAGGGTATTTTTTTGCGAAAGAATGGAGAAAAATATTAGAGGTGGGAAAAAAAGTAAAGAGGGTGAAAAGGGTGACAATAGATATTATTGCCCTTGCAAAAAATGTTGTTTACACGTCCCGTAAGAATTTTAATAGCAATAGCTAAAAAACATTGTAGGAAATATGGGCACATTGATGGGGGATCGAATGAATATCATCCCATGGTAATTAGATATATATTCATTATGTGTTTATATATNNNNATTGTTTGAATATTTTTTATACACACTAATTTTTCATGATTGTTTGTAATTATAAAGTTAGAGTTGCCCCCTAACTTTCTGGAGAATGCTGCACCAAGTAGTAGTAGAAATGATGTTGTACAAGTTGAGGAACATGAAGCAAATGAGGATATCATGGAAGAAGATGATGGGACAAATCAAATGATCCAAGATTTGTTTGCTCAATCGGATGATTATGGGAACAATGATGGTATTTATGATGGACCTCTATTGGAAAAGTAAAATAAACAATTTTATAAAGGCTCAAGAGAAAATCTTCTCTCTGCTACATTGTTGTTGGTGAACTTAAAGGTTATGAATCATTTGTCGAACACTTGTATGACACAGATACTAAGGTATGTAATATGTTTCATCTCATATACATAAATGTTGACTTTTTTCTAGTGTTAATTAATGTGTAAAATAAGAATTCAATATTTACAATGAATATTCTTTACATTAACTAGTTATTTTTCATGTTGTAGATTGTTAGGTGAATTTTTGTTACCATCGTCAAATATTTTACCTTGCACATATCGAGATTTGCATGCCATTATGAAAGACATTGGAATGGAGTATCAAACTATAGAGGCATGTCCTAATGATCGCATTATATATTATGGACAACATGCATCAAAAACATAATTCCCGCAATGTCTTATCAGTAGATATCGAACTGATCAAGTAACAAAAAAGATGCCTCGAAAGTTGTTAGAAAAATAGGACCGCGGAGCAATAAAATAAAACAAATGCGGAAACAAAACACAGAAGATACACAATACAAGAGAGACACAGATTTACGTGGTTCACCCA
>JASDQU010739984.1:103106-127889 GCA_032191745.1 Picea mariana
TATATATATATATATATATATATATATATATATATATATATATATATATATATATATTAAAAATTATTGTTTTTTTGGAAAATTAAAAAAAAAAAATTATCCACTTTTTTTTAATGTTTTTTTTTCTTTTTTCCAAATTTAGGTTTTGAATATATATTTTTAAATGTATTGTTTTCATGGCATTATGTATTATGTTGTGTTTGGAGTGATAAACTAATATTTAAAAAGTAAGCATTTAAAGGTTGATTGGATGATTTTGTTTGCAATAACGATGATTTCGATTACCACTTAAAAAAAATTATGTCATTTTAATCCCCCAAATTTAAAATGGGTGCTACTAGTAGCAATACTTTTCAATTTGATGGTTGATTTTGAGGTTTTGGTTTTAATGATACCAACTGCTAAAAATACGATTTCAAAATATCTATCAATTTAATGTTTTGAAAAAAAATATATGTAACATAATTTTTTTATTTAGGTGTCGATTTGAAGGTTTTTCTGAACTACTGTATGAGTTTTGAAGGCCATGTTTGAAAAATGTTGTAATTTGGACCCCGTTTGAAAAAATGGTGCTACCAGTAGCACCACTTTTTGATTTGGGGGTTTATTTTCATGTTTTATTTGCAAAAATATGGGTTTTTTGGGCCAGAATTCTTGTTTTGAGGTCAGAGTTCTCATTAAGTTGGTAACTTTGTTCAAACCTAAACCCTAATTTATCTAGTGGTCATTTCTCCTTCTCTTTTCTTCCTTTCTTCCCATCCTAGGGTTTCTCAATTTTTCCTTAAAACCGAGGAGCAACTCAACTCTTTATTTTATCCTTACAGTAGTGTGGTGCCTCATTCTAACCATCACACCACAAATAGTAGTTGTTTTAATAAACATTTTGAAATAGTTTTATGAGACCCTATAATGTCCAAAATTGAGACCATTGTTTGCAAAAAGTTATCATTTCAATGCATTTTCAAGGTAGTGATATGTCTTTGACATTTTTATTCGACTCACCCAAAATATTGTAGTGATAAGATATATGTATTTAATCCTTTACAATGAAATGAGAATAACAAATCACCAACAAATGTAGGTCCAAATAAAACAAAATTGTGACTTCTAAAATGGACACCATAATAATCAATAGTGTGTATCGTAAATCTAAAATTATCAATAAACCAATGGACTTACATGTTATTTATTTTCCAATAATATCATTTATATATTTATATGCTTCAACTTCAACTCCAAAGGTATCGAGGAATATTGTGTATACTAAATATGCATCTTTCTACAAAAACTATTATGTAAATTATGGCATCATTCACTTAAATGGTAGGCTGTATGATTTCCTATCCCATGCCAAATCATTTAGCTGAAGATATCCTTCACTAGAAATTATGTAAAGCACAAGTAATTTGGAAAGAAAGTAAAATTTTGGAAGGTAATCAATTGCATTAAAATTAATCTTCAATCCATCTATGGAGAAATATATGCCAACCTAAGAACACGTGCTAAGCAAGTTTGGTTAGAAACATCCATAAGTCTCATCATTAGTTATGTATTTCATAGTTGTGACGTAATGGTTTTATGGATTGCTTTATCAACCCTATTCCACTGGAAATTCTTCCCCAAATGTGGTAAAAAATTTGTCACAAGTTATAGTTCTATTTAATTAATGAGAATTATCACCATGAAACGTTACCTTTAGGGGTTTCACCAATGACCCATATCCCATAATTTGAAAATAATGGATAAATTAGAGGGGAACTTTACTACGTTTTTGAAAGAGAATATAAATGTCTTTTTATTAAAATGCTCGACGTTTCGATCCCAAAGCTGGGATCATCATCAAAACGTTGTTAAGCTCAATTATTAGTGATATATCAAACCCTAAATAATTAGTCGTTAATAACAATGAGAGAGATGACTAATGTAAATATTATTCCAGGTTGTTATTATCTTCATTTTTAATTTAATGTATAACAGGCCTCCATGCTTCTCTAATTTTGAACCCTTCAATTTTGTTGATGTTTGCAACATTTAATTCTATTTCAAGGGCTTTGTGTACCTTTATTTTACCATAGTGGGTCATCTTTGCAATGCTTTTAACGTTATCAATGAAAATCAGATGGCCAATGTTTTTCAAATGTTCAACCAAGACAGATCACTTGATGTGGTTATGATTTATATATGTGTAATGTTCTTTGAGTCTGATGTGTAGCTATCTCCTTATCTCACCAATATAATATCTACCACACAAGCATGGTATTGTGTAAACACCCGTATGATGTTTTGGATCAATGACATCTTTAACACAATCCAACATGCCTCTGAGTGTGTTTGGAGGAGTGAAGATAACCCTAATATTACCCTTCTTTAAAATTCTTTCCATTTTTTCTATTGTTCCTTTGATATAAGGGAGTGTGATATTCTTTATTTCATCGCATGGTTCACACAAATTCTAGTTTCTACCCCTTTCTCTTGAGACAACCTTTTTAAATTGATGTTCTTTATACCTATTGTTCTTGAAAACATCAACCAAGTGATTAAGTTCTTTCACCACATGATCATTATCTGAAACCCTAATTGCACGTCACTAGTGTGTTAATGACCCCAATTGTTTTGGCAGGGTGGTGATGAGACTCAACATTCAACCTATGTTTAATCTTAGCAAAGACTGGAATAATATTTGCATTCCAATAGTTTTTTAGGAAGGAGAGAACATATACAATAAATATTAATTAAAAAATGACCATGTCAAATTTTTTTAAAGAAGAAAACAAAAAGAAAGAAAGAAAGAAAGATGAAAAAACCTCATTTCAAAGCTTTAGTTTGTCCACTTATTAAATCACTCCGAAACTTAAGGACTCTTTTGCACACTTGTGAATGACATCCCTAGTAAACTTGTTGGTGTAGACTAGTGTACTTATACACAAAATAGAATTTATGGATATAAACTAGTTTTTTTTTTGTTTTTTTTAAATCGTTTATTTTTACCTAGAGTTCATGCATATTTCCTTGCTAGAACCATTTAAATTCAT
Organism: Picea mariana; assembly: GCA_032191745.1. NCBI lineage: Eukaryota > Viridiplantae > Streptophyta > Pinopsida > Pinales > Pinaceae > Picea > Picea mariana. The sequence continues at coordinate 106,139 of JASDQU010739984.1, forward strand.
TAGTATATCTCACTCTTCTTTATCATTCAAATGATAAAGGTACATTTAGATCCCCTAATTATAGATGGATTATGCACTCAAAATATTGAGAATGTTTATAAATTAAGACACTCTTTATATCCAAAAATTCTACTATAATTATGATGAACTATATGTATGTATGTCAATTAGGTTTATTCTGAGTGATTGTGGGATGGAGGGTTATCCTCCCTACCCAGGTTCTATTCATGTAAGTGACACATTGAGCTCATAATGAGTATATTTTTGTAACGAATTTGAAGCTTATTATTGATTTGGCTTCATGCCTTGAAGAATATATGGTTTACCTTGGGTAACATCCTTGGAATGAGGGGAAAGTCCAGTGAGTCTAGCCTAAGTGGTTGTGGGATGGAGTGTTATTCTCCCCACCCAATTTATATTCCCATAAGTAACATGTTGAGCTCATAATGAAGAATCTAGGGTTTAAAAGGTAGAAAAAAACAAATTTAATATATAATATATGTGTAGATTTAGGAGAATTAAATTATTTGTCTCTAAGTTCTCTTCTTGTGTTGAACTTTATTGAATAATGTTTGATCATCAAGTCACTCAATAGTGAAACGCATGGAGACTTATCCTAGTCTATGCATTAACATAAAATATAAGAATATGTAAAACTAGCAATTGTTATACTGAAACACATGGAGACTTATCTTAGTCTATGCATTAACATAAAATATAGGAATATGTAAAACTAGCCATTGTTCTTGATGGTGAAAAAGAAGTCATAAAAAAATGATGTGCTAAATGTGTATTTGGTTTAAATCTTATTTGTATCCATTATTGGTGATTGCACAAGCTTGAAGTGAAGTTAAATGTTGTGGGGGCATATACAAGAAAATGAAACACTAAACCATTCTTTAAATGAAATATAAATTTCATAAATATTTTGCAAAATATCACTTAACCCCCTTGGATTATAGAAATTATTATCACCACCTAAAAAGTAGTATGAATATAAAATAAACATCTAGTAATTATTTTTATCTTAATATACCAAAATATAGTAATCCAAGGGTGTATGACATTTAATTTGATAGCCTTATATTGACATTTAATCCCACAAACACTATTATGCATGTGACCTTGAGAAATCTTGAAATTTTATAAATCCATAACAAGATTGAAAATAATATTTAATTGTTAAAACTCAATAATTACATACATTCCAAGTACATAATGAATTTTTTTTTTAACCATAAGCAAAGGATATTTTTATTAAAAAGAAGGTTGTATCAAAGCTTACAATTATAGTACAAAAAAGTTTTCTTTAAGAAGTCTTAAACATAATTTAAAAATAGAACTATCTGATATCTTATAGCTACAGTCATAGCTACATAGCTACATTTATAAAAGGCAAAAAACAATTGTTTCCAGTGGATCTTGTTGGTATAGGTTCTACAATATTGATCTAGTTAACATGATACTTTAAAAAAAAAACATATAAATCTAACAAAAATCATGTCGGTTGGTTACCTCATCCTCAATTGTAATGGTTGAGTCTGAGTTCACTTTGACAATTTTTACTTTCTCTGACATATGGTGAATAGCTTCATCTTCCTTTAGAGCCCCATAGTGTGAATTGATGTAATGAACCTGATTGGATGCACCTAACTGTTCCCGTTTGGACAAATTTGTAACCATAGTATGGAGCATAATACAATCTACTTCTATAACAAATTTTAATGTTTGAATTGGACCAAGGTTCCCATCATTGAACCAGTTTGAGAGGTTATCATATTATAATTTTCTTGGATTCTTCTTGTAGATTCCACAATAACACATTTATTACCCTCAATGGCTTCCTCATGGCTTCTCAATGCCCTCTAAATCCCATGCAATTCACTACAATCCATTTTATAACCGAAACTATGTGATGTCAGACTTAAAATTTAGGTTCTTGTAACTATGTCCCACCCTTCTACAGTGATAACTTGGAGCAAGAGTGAAAACTAAAGTAACTATGAGAACAAAAGCAACGAAATCCATAGGCAGAGTTGTTGATAAAAAAATAAAAAAACCTTTCCCACTAGAGAACAAAAAAGAGCATGTTTCCATAGAGAAGAAGAATAAACAAATCAATGAACCATCTTGATCATGCACCATGGTAGGAAGGAGAAGAAGAAATAGAGCTATGAAGCCAAATGAATTTTTGCAATCGACCAAAACATGAAGCCCGATTCTTCCTACTCGATGAAAAGTTCAATGTGCCTACAATTCCTCCTCAAATAGCCCTCCAGCCATGCCATTATCCCACAATGTTCCTAAGGAAGAAGTCCTGCAAATTCAAATTCATGTGAGGTTTAATGAAAGTTTGTGTAAGCAAAGAGAGGCAATCCTTTGGCGGCACTACTCTGGTAAATGATGCATATTCATGTTGAGTACATGCATATGAATTAGACACCAAGATTAAATACATGTCAATAATTGTTAAGGACTATTAGACAATTATAGATAGACAAATGGTTTTTAAAGACCAACTCTAAATGGTTGGACAAGCTTAAATCCATATTAATAATTGTGAGGATCACTAGACAATTACATGTGGACAAATGGTTTTAAAATCCTTGCAATAATGGACTCCAAGCTCAAATCCATGTTAATGATTGAAGTGACAATCAAATCCATGTGAGATGTGATGAAATATCACCTACTTTTATCATGCTAGTCCAAATTGTTCCCTAGACAGGAGAATGAAGAATGAGACTAATTTTCATATTTATGTTATAATTCTTCAAGTTTGAATGAATAGAATATTCTTCTTACACACAAAATTCATGGTGATCTTTACTGACCAACTTTCAGGTTTTTTTTGTCATGGCATCCATGTATATGTCATCCATAAAATATCAAGCCCAAGATTAACTATCTCTCCACCCTAAATATATCATAAAAAGGAATCATAGTGTTTATTGTTATGTAAATGCATGATATTTTATGAAATGTTGAAGAAGAAGAATCATTATGATAATCTAAGTTCCATAATGTTTCTTTACTTATTTGTTTGAGGGATCATTTTGGACACCACTATTTATAAGGCATTGAAGACCACGATTGACATTGAAAATACATCAAAGAATATGGTGTATGCACACCAATTATAAACCTCACAGGTGACCATCAATGAGAAAATGTTGCATGGCTTTTTCTATCTCTACTGATTTGGTAAGGCTCAACTGCTAGCCCGACAAGGAAGGAAGGTTTAGGAGGTTGAAAGCTCTAAGAAGAATTTTCCTTCAAATTATTTGACAAACACTATACTAGAAAATGAATTCCATAAATTCAAAGGATATCATGTGCAGAAAACAAGAATGGCGTTGATTACTGGCTAGATGTGATGCTGCTCTTTTGTTGCTGGCATTTCCAGATCAATTGCAAAACACAAACATGGCAGGGGATCAGTTGAGTGAATTGCAGCTGAAATGAGAAATGTGTCGATACCTTGGGAAATATATCTTGGAATCGTTGCACTGCTGAGAAATGTGTGAATTGACGATATCACAGAGAAAAGGACAGCCTTGATAACACTGCCACTCACTGACACACCTCCTGCGAGTTGAATGCTAGCCATCCTACATTGTGGCCCAGTAGCGAAGACAAGGGTGGCACAGTGACACATAAATGTATAAAAACACATACAAATGACAAATAAATACCAGTGGCGAAGACAAGGGTGGCACAGTGACACATAAATGTATAAAAACACATATAAATGACAAATCAATACGAACGAAAAATTAATAAGCATCCATAACTCTGTGTGGTTTGGTCCGAATAAAGAGGTTGTGAGGTGGAGGAACGTTGTAAGAAGGTAATCAATAATATACATTATATATTTTCTTTTTAACGTTATAAGTTTTGTTTTTTGTTGGATTTTTTTCAATTTAATTTTTTTCGAAATCAGGGGAGGAGGTGGTCGAAATTAGGTGAGGAAGTGTTGAATCTGTAGATTTGAGTGGTTAAGTTTTTCAATAAGCTGAATCCATTTATGTATTCAGAAATACAATTTAAACAACAGAAAATTGTAATTTCGTCCAGATTTATATGACCAAATCCTTGCAAAAAAAACCAAAACATAAAACAGTTAAACAAAACCACATACATTCAATAATATACATTATACACCCAATAAGAAATTAATAAATATTAAACTAATATATACAGTATTTAATGATATATATTTCAATCTATACAACATTTATTACTTGTATATATTATTTGTATGTAAGAAGTAAAGGTGTGTATATTATCTGTGTGTAAGAAGTAAAACTGTGTATATTATTTGATAATATACATTATACATCCAATAAGAGATTAATAAATATTAAACTAATATATACAGTATTTAATAATATATACAGTATTTAATGATGTATATTTCAATCTATACAACATTTATTACTTGTATATATTATTTGTATATAAGAAGTAAAGGTGTGTATATTATCTGCTTGTAAGAAGTAAAACTGTGTATATTATTTGACTATAAGAAGTAGAACTTAAAACCAATGCAGACCTCAAAGTAGTGCAAATAAATTCTTAAAAATCAAATTGGACAAAAATGATATTTTTATTAGGAAGGGATTTAGATCCACAAGAAATGTATTGTTTGTTTATAATTAATTGTTTATGTTTCTATGTGAAATGTTTTGTTTATAACTCAAATTCTGTGTGTTGGATTGAATATGTTTATACTTTAAATGTTTTTTGCGGTGAAAACTCAAAATTGGGAAACATTTTTTTTTGAGAATTAGGTGTTTTTGGGTTATAATTTGGGAGTTGTAATATTTTTAGGACTAGAATTTAATCAAGATTAAATTTTTCTAGGTAGAAGAGAGTATGATTAAATTTTTGGTATCAAACTTTGTGATTAACAAGAATTATTTTTATTCTTTCCCTTGAGAGTTGAAACAAACTCTCTAGCTAGAATTTTGTTTAACCCCGGTTCCTTTTTGGGCCAAAAAACTCTCTGGAGAGTTGAAACAAACTCTCTAGCTAGAGTTTTGTTTAATTTTTGGGCCAAAAAACTCTCGCCCGAAAAATTAGTAAATTTCTTGACAGAAAAATTTTCTCGACTGAGAGTTTCTGGTGAATGAATACAACAAGCATTTATGCAGTTTTCTGAAATTTGTCACTTGAGCAAGGTGGAATCCCTGCAAAATCTGAGAATTACCTCTCGGAGTTTATACCAGTAGATTCATCATTGAATCTACTTTCTCACGGTATAAGAATTTTTTAATTTCATTTGGGATTTCTATTTTTTTTTCTAAACTTTATCCTTAAAAAATTTAGTGAGCTAAAAATCAGTCATAATGAAAATTCAATATCACCACAATGACAACACCAAAAAATATAAAAACTCACAAAGATGTTCCTTGCATTGTCATCTTCAAAAAAGTAGTTTTAGTTTGTTTGATAGGAGTCACATTTGAAAGAAAATGTGAGGACACCAACATGTGTCAATAAGGCACCATTTTTTGAACATATGCTATTTCAATAAATAATACAAAATAGTGCTTAAGTCTAAAAATCTTCAACATATAGTCCACTTCCAAGTACGATCTATGTAGATTATGAGCATACATTTGTTTTCCGTAAAATGAATAACCATCTCTAAAACAATGAGCGGCACACATGTCACTCATTATCCATACCTAAATTTTTAAAGTATATGTCGTTGGTGCCCCTCAAATTTGTCCCACAATATGTCCGGGATGATTTTAGGGGCTAAATTTCACTCGTGGGCTAATTTTCCATGGTTTTGCCCAAAAAAAGATTCGTCCAAATTCTATAGGATAAAATTATTTTACCTTAAAAATCGTCAAAATTTTATACAAACTATATAGAATCCTTAGAAATTTGAATATTTTTACAAAAATATTGCTAAACATTTATAGTTGGCATATGAAGGATTACTAAGATTTGCAAAGGTTTCTACATTTTAAAATAAATTTTCATCCTTAAAATCATCCCTGATGTCCATAATTTTTTTTTTTTTAAATGTAAGTACGAAGCTAATACAATTCTCTAGAACTCTTGTGTTTACTTCAAAATTCCTAAGGGAGATATGGGTTTGAAGGGGTTGAAGTTGAAAAACATAAAATTTTGCAGTTATTTTATAAAAAAAAAAAAGCAAAAAGTGTTTCCCAACTTCATCCATATATTGTTTGGTGTCGTTGATTTATTTTGTTTATAATGGTTTACTATTAATATATTTTGTTAATAAATGAATTATTATGAATGCTAAAGTGAATCTGTGAAGCTAAAGTGGAGGCATGTGATGCTAAACTTGGTGGAAAGCAAACACACTATAGTTGTATAGGAGAAAGGTTCAATTCACTGCTTGCAAAAAAATCTAAGCAAATATAGTTTGTTATTAATGGAACTCCATAAATTGAAAATGAGCTTGGCCTAATGGTTAAGAACATGTGTTTTCTCCTTGGAGGTCACATGTTCAAATCTAGAAGGGGGTATGGTATGTATACCTCCGTAGACTTTAGCAGTCAAATCCCTACACAACAATGCCTCACAACTGCAATGTAGAGAGCTTGAAAATATTAACAATTCAAAAAAGGAAGAATCATAAATAAAGAAATGTATAAGACCAAGTGAGAGAAATGAAAAAATTGGAAGAGAGTGACCAATGAGAGAAATGACAAAATTGGAAGAGAGCAACCTTCAAATGACCATTTGTTTTTGGATTGTATGTTCCACCACTTGAATGATCTTGGAATGCCTCAATGATCTCTTGGAATGCCACATCGATCAATATTCAATAGGGGATCAAACCACCATATATAGCAACAGAGTTAGGAAAATATGATCCCATCAAACCATCATAGACAACAAATCACCAACGATGAAAAAATGAAATCAGATATGATCAAATCGGATTGTATCTAACAAGAAGATAAGGACACAAGGGAGTAATATATATATGGAGGATATAATTGGTAGATGGATTGTTGAAAAACAGTTGGGGACAATTGTTTTGGTGATAGGTTTCAAGAAGAGTTTGGGAGGGGTGTTGCACCCTAAAAGATAGTTTCGACATAAGCATATAACATAGATGGTTATAGTAATTGAAGGAAAAGAAGCCATGCCCATGTATGTGCGTGTGTGTTCATTTTTGGAGAGTGATTGGTTATTCATGAAGGTCCCTGCACTACTCTTTCCCTTGAGGAAATCATATTCCAATAGCATAGAGAATCGTTAGACCCCTAATGCATGTTCAAAATCATGCATTTCATGGTGGCAAAGGGCATGTTTCATGCCTATGTTGTGCAAAATGTGGAGGGTGAAGCCTATTAAGGGAAATTTGAGGTATAAAATGTGCCTCCTAAGAAAAATAATAAAATAAGAGTTCAAACAATAAAATAAGAGTTATGAATTTTCAAAGAGAAAGGAAGAAAACATTTTTTTTAAATCATATTTTCAACTTATCTCCTTGTAGTTTTAATCAAATTTCAAGTGTATGCACTTATTGGATGCATAATTAAATTATGCATCCAACGAGTATCTATGTTGCATACTTTTGATAGACCTAAAGTGAGATAAGTTGGAAATACATGAAAAAATGTGTTTATTTTCAACATCCACATCTAACAAGTGCCTACACTTGAAATTTGAGTAACCCTATAAAAGGATAAATCGAAAATACTATTGAAAAAAGCATCTTTCTTCTTTTCCCTCCAAAAATATTTACTCTTGTGGTTGATATCATCATCTTGAATCTTGTTGGTGCTTTTAAAGTTGATTTTGATAGTACATTTTTTGTTTTTAGGCCCATTTTACCTCAAAATTCCCCTAATACTTACAAGACAAGATATGGGTTGACACTAGGGATTAAAACTGAGTCAGTCACATCCCATCAAAAGGTTCAAATTCCATACCAAAAGTGCCATAAAAATATATGGCCATCCAAAAAAAAGTTCATTTTCATTTTTACCGGTTTTCCAAAAGGTGTAAGGTTCATATTAAAATTTCATAAAAAGGGTTATACTTCAAACTGCTCCTCAGTTGTACAACTTTTGTGAATGATACATCCAGGGATAACTTTGTGATCCAGGTGGATATCAGTGCCCAGCCACCTATTCCATTGGCTCAAAGACTAGTTTCCATTTTGGCAGTTTTTCTACAGCTTTTTGGGTTCTAAACGTATGGGGCCATTTTGAGGCCCTAAACAATTTTTTTGGGGCGCGGCACTATCACAATGTAGGATTTAACTAGAGCATGACGAAAATATGTGTAGTCCTCAGATATTTCTTTCCAACAAGATATCGTGTGTTAAAACCGAGATCATATGCAAAAGTTATGACCCTGGGAAGTTGATGTACCAACTTACCCCATCAGGGCCCACATGACTTTTGGCACTTCATATCCTAGGGTTAGTTTTTTTTTTGTTTAGAGTTTTATCACTTATTATTTATGTTAAAAATTCCTTTGGAGCCTCATTGTAATCATATTCTTGCAAATGAGCGTAGCCGACACATCTCTTGTAACACCCTGTTTCCCCCAGTCTGTAAAAATAATTATATTGGCCAAGAACTATGGCAAACTCAAAGACGTGAATGTTTGATTTGAAGGACCTTTGTATAAAAGGTCGATGAATGTAAATTATGTTATGAATATGTGTTGCATGACTGTTGGGAGGGGGATGTGATAAAAGAGACCACGATGGCTAATGCGAGGTGGTGGAAGGGACCTGGAATGGTTGCGTTAACTTCCACCGAGCTAGTACTGTACTGGTTTATACTTGCTCACAAACCAAAGCAACTCTCTGATATTGGAATGAATTTCCCGTCAGATTGGTAGGTGGGGAGGCTCCTCAAGAGTTAAATAAAGGGATGGGAGTGAACCGCCCATCCGTAACAGCCCTCAGACCTGACCACAGACGACGGGATTCGCGCCACACACAACCTTACAGACAGAAATTGGCAAGAGAGGAAATGTGGAAAAGAGAGGGGAGAGAGCAGTGCGCGCGACGAGGATCGCGAAAGAGACTGGAGAGACCCTGGAAACATAAGGAGTTCTGAATACTAGGAGAAGGAGAGTAACCTTCATCTTGGATTATTTTCCTGCATCAGGAGAAGGAGAGTAACCTTCGTCCTTGATTTCTATTGAGCTGGAAGTAGGAGACTGAACCTCAAAGCATCGTGGTTTAGCTCAGGGGTGGCTAGTGGTAAATCTGTTCGGAGTCACTAAGCCTATGGTTGGGTTGGAAATGAGCACCCCTCTCAGCAGTTGCATCACGCCTGGTAGATTTGATAAGTGTTTTATACCTTGTATTTCAAACTAAATATCATGAATGCATGCTTGTGTTTATATGCCCATAATAATTTCTGTGTAGAATGATTGCCTGGTGTTTTAAACTAGAAATAATGGATGCATGTGTATGCTTATATGTCATCATTGGTTTCTGTACAAATGGTTAATTCTGGGGATGTAAGGGTAGCTCTCTAAGGTCTCAGATTCGTGGGAGTTTGAAGCCCCGAGAAGTTGAATTTCGTGATTCAAGCTCAGAAGGGATAGTGAGCCCAATTATAGAAAGAGAGAATACCCTATCATTCGGTTGATGAACAGTCGGAATCCTTTCGGGAATGCCCCAGATCTGTTGAGACTGATGGATCTAGAGGAGGAGCGTAGGTGTTAACACCTTGACCCTTTCAGCCTTCGCATGTAGCGATGGGATCCCGAATCGTAGATCAAAGGATATGACAGAGCCCTATTGACCATCGATCTTAGCCTTTGTATAGGCAGGAGCGTGGAATTTCGCTGACTCGTGACTTGGAGTGGTCAAGGGTAGGGATGCATGAACTCACGATTCGTGAGATCGCGACGTGATCGTGACCGTTGGATCCAAGGCACGGGAGGACTGTTGGATCAGAACCTTCGTGGGTATCGCCTATCAGGGGTTCGAAAATTGAGAGAGTTTCTTTTCGACTGTAGAAGTCGCGAAGTACCGAGCGCCGAGGGCCTGTGTAAACACGTAACCCATCCATAAGTGGGGACCGCGTGGCTGACAGGTGGCGTAACGACAAGCGCCCAGAGAAAGGGTGGGAACGGGTGATGGGTGATGGACACATGTCGCCTGGGGAGGAGTCAACCCATTGTTGACTCATCATATCTAGGGAACTCGTGAAGGAGGAGCATGAGGGCTCAACACTCCATCTCGCAAAGTCGCGAGATGCGAGTAACGCTAGTATTTAGCTAAGGAAGCGGGTAACCAGTGGTGGACACGTATCACACCGGGAAAGAGTCAACCCACTATTGACTTATCGTGGCTCAGAGTTTCACAGGATGAAGAAGTTGCACCTTAATCGCTAAGGTCACGAAAGGATGAGAGTCGAGGTCTCGTGCGACAGGTGACGGTGACACAGCTCGTGAGAAGAGTATAGTGGGGTTGACAAGTGGCGTGTGCATGTCGTTTTGGCAGAGTCCACGCAACATTGACCTATCGCATCTCAGGGATTCACGAATGAGGAGCACAAGATCTCAACACCTCAACTAGCGAGGTTGCGAGTTGTGCTAGTGTTTGGCCTAGCTTACGGATACATGTAGCAGGCGCTAGTGAGGAGGGAACCATACCCGTATAGCATCTCGGGTATCGGTGTTTGGAGAAAAGGGGAGTCGAGAGTCTTGATTCCCGACTCATGAGATGCGAAAGGAGCTTGCGCTAAGGCCAGCTTGGGGTCGTTTGGATGAGGATAAGGAATGAGAGGTTCTGCGCCAGGCCCCATAGAAGTCTCAAGGATTCTGTTCCTCGAAGAAAAAGATGAAAAATCTAAGTTGTAGTGGGTGTGTGACAAATTGGTATCAGAGCATGGTTAAAACACTTGGCCTACTTGGGCTCATGAATGAGTTGCGCAGAAACTCCATTTGAAGTACTCTTAAAAAGAGTAACCTTCTATCTTAACCCCTTTATCAAAAGTCAAAGTTAAGAATGAAAATTCCTATGGTGTGTATGCATTTGAAAAATATGAATTATGCGTTGGTTATAAATGAATGTAAATATTGACTAACAATAAGTGTTTTTCTTGCACAACAAGCAGACGACCAACCGCGGGAAACTGCAGACGCATAGAATGGTGATGCACCACGAAGTGGGGGATGACTCCCACAATAGAGACGAAGAGTCTGATGAAAGGACAATGGTAGAGACCCCTCCCGATCTAGTTGATACTGTGAGAAGCCTCATGGTCGAACTACAGAGCTGCAAGGCCGACAACGAGAGGTTGATAAAAGAGAAAGAGAAGTAGACAGAAATTAATGCAGTCTTGCTGCAGAGTTTATCCGACATATAAAGACAATTGTAGCATGAACCTGACACCAGTCACGCAGACCGACGACAGACAAAGAAAAGTTGAAGTGCACCTGAGATACGGAAACGTGGTCTTTTAAGTGGCCACACTGGGAAGAGCACCTCGAGAAAGGTCCACCCCATAGATGAGGGACAAGCGTTGGATGATTCCTCAGGAAAGGAAACTAGCGACTCGGAGGGATCTTCTAGTAGCAGAACTAGTTCTTATTCCCAAAGAAAACAGAAGAAGCGAAAGCATTCCAAAAGTCACAATCTTGAAGAATTCAAGAAGGCCAAACCACCCTCTTTCGACGGTGAAATAAAGAAAGGGGAGGAAGCAGAGGCCTGGCTGCTTGGACTAAAGAAGTATTTTAGAGTCCATGGCTTCTCAGAAAACTTGAAGTCCCAAGTAGCCACTTTCAACTTGAATGGAAAGGCTTCCATTTGGTGGGAAGACCTTAAGAATGTAAAAGGGATTCACGAAGAGGACCTATCTTGGGAACGGTTTGAGAAATACTTTAAAAAGAAGTATATGTCGGAAAAGTATTTCAATGAGAAGACTAAAGAATTATATGAACTCAAACCGGGGCAACTCACCATAGAGGAATATGTCAGTAGATTCCTCGAGTTGCTGAGGTACGTACCCTATATAAAAGCAGAAAAGGCAAAGGTGCAATGATTCATCAGTGGAATACCTAAGGACTATCAGAACAAAATTGAATGTGACAAGCCAAAGACCCTAAAAGACACTATCTGAAAGGCAATATATTGTTACGAACAGCTAGGGCATCAGACGAAACCTCGCGAAAACTGGAAGTAGAAGAATAGTTCGGGATTCCAGAAAAAGGGATTTAAATCCCTAAGATTTAAAAACTATAATAAGGACTCAAGGATGAGCTTCCCAACCCAAAGTGTACACCAGAAGAATTTCCCCTCCTAGAGCGGAAATAAACCTTCTGGATCTACCCCAGGAAATATTGATAACTCAAAGAGAGAACCCTTGAAATGTTGGGTTTGTGGAGAATAACATCTACTGAGGGACTTCCCGCACCGACAACAGAACAGTCGAAGAATTTACAACATTCAAGAAGCTACCACCATCAATGACGTGGCTAGGAGTGTGCCGCAAATTTATGTAGCCTTGGATAATAAACAAGCTAACCACCAAGCTTCAGTGGTGGAGATGGAAGGTATGATCACCAACCATCTAGTGTCTATTCTAATTGACCTTGGTTCAAATTTGAGTTATATAGCTCCTAAGGCTGTTGATAAGTGTAAATTACAACCACATAAACATGTCGAGCCATGGTTGGTACAATTAGCCACTGGCACCAAAAGAAAGGTAGTGGAGGTCATACTAGCTTGCCAATTCACTATGGGTGGATTCCCCACCCAAGCAACCCTTAACATACTATCCCTAGGATCATATGACCTGTTGATTGGAATGGATTGGCTAGCCACATATAAAGCCAGACTGGACTGTTACCATAAATCTTTAGAATGTGTAGGTGAAGAAGGAAGAAGGATAACCCTTCGAGGGATCCGAAAACCTGTCTCGGTGAGGCGAATATCATCCCTTCAAATGAGAAAGTATTGCAGAAAGGGATGTCTAATTTATGCGATACAGGTGTTGGAATCAGTTGAAGATGACAAACCAAGCCTCGAAGACCACCCCACACTAAGAGAATATAGAGATGTATTTCTGAAAGAGGTATCGGGTCTACCTCCAAGAAGGGACATTGACTTCTCGATAGAACTTGCACCGAGAGTGGTGCAAGTGTCTAGGACACCCTACAGGATGAGCACACCCGAGCTAGTTGAGCTTAAATTACAACTAAAAGAAATGATGGACAAAGGCTATATCCGGCCCAACATGTCTCCATGGGGAGCACCAGTTCTGTTTGTAAAGAAGAAAGATGGTACCCTCCGACTGTGCATAGATTCTAGACAACTCAATAAGGTAACCATAAAGAACAAGTACCCCTTACCCAGAATCGATGACCTGTTCGATCAATTGGGAGGTGCTTCCATCTTCTCAAAGATTGACTTGAGATCTAGATACCATCAAGTTCGAATCAAGGGTGAAGACATCCACAAAACTACCTTCAGGACGAGATATGGTCACTATGAGTTTGTGGTAGTACCATTTGGATTAACCAATGCCCCTACCACTTTTATGTGCTTGATGAACAATGTGCTCAGCAAATTCCTAGACATATTTTTACTGGTTTTTATTGATGATATATTAATTTATTCCAAGAATAGAGAGGAACATGAGGAACATCTTAGGCTTGTACTTCAAGCGCTAAGAGAATATCAGCTCTATGCCAAATTTAGCAAGTGCGACTTTTTCCAGAAGAAAATACATTACTTGGGCCATGTCATATCTGAAGAAGGAGTAATAGTAGACCCTGAAAAGATCAAGTCTATCATGGAATGGCCTACCCCAAAGGATGTTTCAGATATCAGGTCCTTTATGGGCTTAGCAGGATACTATAGGAGATTTATAAAAGGATTCTCTAGGATTGGTTGTCCAATCACTGCTCTCCAGAAGAAGGAAGCTAAATTCACGTGGATGCAAGAATGTGAAGAAAGATTTCAATCCCTAAAACATCTACTAACCCACACACCCGTGTTGAAGATCGTTGATCCCGAAGTTGAATTCCTCGTGTGCATAGATGCCTGCAAAGAAGGGATCAGAGGATTCCTTATGAAAGGCGGAAGTGTTGTCTGCTATGAATCTCGAAAATTGAATGAGCACGAAGTCAACTATGTGATCCATGATCTAGAGATGGCCGCCATAGTGCACGCCTTAAAAATGTGGAGGCATTACCTCCTAGGAAGGAAATTCGTACTTATGACAGATCACTATGGATTACGATATCTGTTTGACCAACCAAAGCTCAATGCCAGACAAGCTAGGTGGATGGCCCTCCTTAGCGAGTTTGATTTTGAAATCAAACATATCAAAGGAAAAGAAAATAAGGTGGTTGATGCCCTTAGCCAAAGTATGAAAACAATTCACCTGGCAGTGGTGAGCACCTGCGAGACGGATGTCAAGGAAAGAGTTAGGAATGCACAAGAAACAGACATATTCTTCCAGACCGGGACATTGTATCTAGAGCAAGAACCCACATGGATAAAGTATGAATGCTACCAGATGATAGATGGAGGTTTTATAACTTACAGAAACAGATTGTATATTCCAGATTGTGACGACTTGAAGAGGTTCATAATGGATGAACTACATAAAAGACCCTATACTGGTCATCTAGGATACCAGAAGATGATCACGGCCACCAGGAAACAGTTCTATTGGCCTAGATTGAAGAAAGACATAGCTGAATACTTAGACAAATGCATAGAGTGCCAATAGGTTAAAGTAGAACACCGACACCCAACAGGATTATTACAACATCTACCAATCCCAGAATGGAAATGGGAAACCATCTCCATGGATTTCATCATCGAATTACCAACCTCAACCAAACAAAATGACACCATCATGGTAGTGGTGGATAAATTGAGCAAGTCCACTCATTTTATCCCCTTCAAGTCGACTTGCAAGGCAATAGACATCGCCCACGTATTCATGAGGGAGATATTCAAACTACATGGTATGCCTAAAGAGATCGTGTCTGACAGAGACACAAAATTTACTTCCAACTTTTGGAAATCCCTGATGGTGGGTCTAGAGACCAAATTGTTGTTTAGCACAACCTATCATCCTCAAACCGATGGACAAATGGAAAGAGTGAACCAAATATTAGAAGACATGCTAAGGATGCATGTAATGCATCAAACCAAAAAGTGGGAAGACTACCTGCCACTGGTGGAATTCGCCTACAACAAGAGCTACCAAGAATCCTTGAAGATGAGTCCTTTAGAAGTCCTCTATGGTAGGTCGTGCAACACTCCAATTAGTTGGAGTAACCCCATAAATAGAGTTACTATTGGACCCGACATACTGAAAGAAATGGAACAACAAGTGACTCAGATAAAACAAAATTTAAAGGTCGCTCAGAACCGACAGAAAAGTTACGCCGACTGAAAGAGAACTCCAAGAGAGTTCAAGGAGGGAAACCACGTATATCTCAGAGTTAGACCCAGGAAGAGTTCCCTAAATATGGGAGCTTGTGCCAAGTTGGCACCTCGGTATTGTGGACCCTTTGAAGTTCTAGATAGAGTGGGACCTGTAGCCTATAGGCTAGCACTTCCTCCCACAGTAAAAGCACATAATGTTTTCCATGTTTCATTATTGAAGAAATATGTACATGATTCTAATCATATAATTGACTGGTCTATGATCCAGGTGGAACTGGAGGGAGAATTACTACCAGAACCTCAATGCATACTAGACAGAAAGGAAACCCCGCTCAGGAACTGAACCATTGCACAGGTCAAGGTGCAGTGGAAACATTTTGGCCCAAATGAGGCTACATGGGAAATGGAAGATGCCATGAAACAGGCATATCTGATTTTGTTTACTTCTGTACATACATGTCATGTTTATAGATAGAACATCGAGGATGATGTTCCTTTAAGGGGGGGGAATTGTAACACCCTGTTTCCCCCAGTCTGTAAAAATAATTATATTGGCCAAGAACTATGGCAAACTCAAAGACATGAATGTTTGATTTGACGGACCTTTGTATAAAAGATCGATGAATGTAAATTATGTTATGAATATGTGTTGCATGACTGTTGGGAGGGGGATGTGCTAAAAGAGACCACTATGGATAATGAGAGGTGGTGGAAGGGACTTGGAATGGTTGCGTTAACTTCCACCGAGCCAGTACTGTATTGGTTTATACTTGCTCACAAACCAAAGCAACTCTCTGATCCTGGAATGGATTTCCCGTCAGATTGGTAGGTGGGGAGGCTCCTCAAGAGTTAAATGAGGAGATGGGGGTGAACCGCCCATACGTAACAACCCTCAGACCTGACCACGGATGGCGGGATTCGTGCCACACGCAACTTTGCAGATATAAATTGGCAAGAGAGGAAATGTGGAAAAGAGAGGGGAGAGAGCAGTGCGCACGATGGGGATCGCGAAAGAAAATGGAGAGACCCTGGAAACACAGGGAGTTATGAATACCAGGAGAAGGAGAGTAACCTTCATCTTGGATTATTTTCCTGCATCAGGAGAAGGAGAGTAACCTTCGTCCTTGATTTCTGTTGAGCTGGAAGTAGGAGACTGAACCTCAAAGCATCGTGGTCTAGCTCAGGGGTGGCTAGTGGTAAATCTGTTTGGAATCACTAAGCCTACAGTTGGGTGGAAATGAGCACCCATCTCAGCAGTTGCATCACGCCTGGTAGATTTGATAAGTGTTTTATACCTTGTATTTCAAACTGAATATCATGAATGCATGCTTGTGTTTATATGCCCATAATAATTTCTGTGTAGAATGATTGCCTGGTGTTTTAAACTAGAAATAATGGATGCATGTGTATGCTTATATGTCATCATTGGTTTCTGTACAAATGGTTAAGTCTGGGGCTGGAAGGGTAGCTCTCTAAGGTCTCAGAGTCATGGGAGTTTGAATCCCCAAGAAGTTGAATTTCGTGATTCAAGCTCAGAAGGGATAGTGAGCCCAATTATAGAAAGAGAGAATACCCTATCATTCGGTTGATGAACGGTCAGAATCCTTTTGGGAATGCCCCAGATCTGTCGAGACCGATGGATCTAGAGGAGGAGTGTAGGCATTAACACCTTGACCCTTTCAGCCTTCGCATGTAGTGATGGGATCCCAGATCGTAGATCCAAGGATCTGACGGAGCCCTATTGACCATCGATCTTAGCCTTTGTATAGGCAGGAGGGTGGAATTTCCCTGACTCGTGACTTGGAGTGGTCAAGGGTAGGGTTGCATGAACTCACGATTCGCGAGATCGTGACATGATCGTGACTGTTGGATCCAAGGCATGGGAGGACCATTGGATCGGAACCTTCGTGGGTATCGCCTATCAGGGGTTCAGAACTTGAGAGAGTTTCTTTTCGATTGTAGAAGTCGCGAAGTGCCGAGGGTCGAGGGCCCGTGTAAACACGTAACCCATCTGTAAGTGGGACCACGTGGCTAACAGGTGTCATAACGACAAGCACCCAGAGAAAGGGTGGGAACGGGTGACGGGTGATGGACACATGTCGCATGGGGAGGAGTCAACCCATTGTTGACTCATCGTATCTCGGGAACTCGCGAAGGAGGAGCATGAGGGCTCAACACTCCATCTCGCGAAGTCACAAGATGCGAGTAGCGCTAGTATTTAGCCGAGGAAGCAGGTAACTGGTGGTGGACACATGTCACACCGAGAAAGAGTCAACCCACTATTGACTTATAGTGGCTTGGGGTTTCGCAGGATGAAGAAGCTGCACCTTGATCGCTAAGGTCGCGAAACGCTAAGAGCCAAGGTCTCATGTGACGGGCGGCGGCGACACAGCTCTTGAGCAAAGTATAGTGGGGTTGACAAGTGGCATGTGCACGTCGTTTTGGCAGAGTCCACGCAACATTCACCTATCACGTCTCAGGGATTCGCGAAGGAGGAGCACGAAAGATCAACACCTCAACTGGTGAGGTTGCGAGTGGTGCTAGTGTTTGACCTTGCCTACGGCTACATGTATCAGGCCCTAGTGAGGAGGGAGACATAACCGTATAGCATCTCAGGTATCGATTTTTGGAGAAAAGGAGAGTTGAGAGTCTTGATTCCCGACTCGCGAGATGCGAAAGGCGCTTGCGCTAAGGCCAACTTGGGGTCGTTTGGAGGAGGATAAGGAATGAGAGGGTCTGCACTAGGCCCCATAGAAGTCTCGAGGATTCTGTTCCTCGAAGAAAAAGACAAAAAATCTAAGTTATTGTAGTGGGTGTGTGACATCTCTTCTCAGAGATAAGCTACCACCATTCTAGCTAGCTTGTGTGTTTCTACATTTTACGATCTTTTGTATTTCAGACAGTGATTAATAGAACCTGAGCATTATTGTATTATTGTGTTCCTTGCCATATCTCTATGTATTTTATTTTTTATATCTCTGTTATATTTTTGCCTTCATATTATTCCTCAAAATTAATTTGGATCAGTGGTATCAGAGCAGTTTGCTTCTTGTCATTCCTAGTGCATGTCTTTGACGAGGTCATGGTATAGAGAGTTGGGTCTCAAGCTTGTTTCTCTTGAGGAAAACCTCTCTCGCACACCTAAGAAACCTTCCATGGTGGAAGAAAAAAGGGACGATGTGACAGGAAGTCCTTTCAAACTATTTCTTGAGGAAGCCCTCACGCAACAAAGGAATGAGATGATGGATAATTTCGCCCAGATCCTTCGACAATTGTCGACAAAAACGAAGTCACCTTCAACCAGTAGTCACTTCGGAGGTGCGATGTCCTTCAAGGCAGAAGTTAACTTTTATATTCCTTTATTTGAAGGCCAGATAGATGCCAACACTTTGGAAAAATGGTTAAATATGCTAGAGGGTTATTTCTCTATCCACAATTTTTCCAAAAATGAAAATATCACCATCGTGCTCCTTAAGGAACTTCCCCATGTCAGAGATTGGTGGGAGACTTACTATGAGAAACATGTTGATGATTAGTATGTAATTTTTGGTCCAAGACCCACTTGAGCGGCTTGTGTTGATGCCCTCAAGGAATAATATTACCCTGTTGGAAGTTATAATGACCAATACAAGAGATGGACCTCACTGTGCCAAGAGAGGGGCCAAACAGTGTCGGAGTTCACCAATACTTTCCATACCTTGTGCACCAAGTTGGGTATCAAAGACTCCAAGCGGCATCTGGTCCTAAAATATTATGGGGCTTTGCATAGGTACATCCAAACCAAAATGGAGTTTCTGTACATCTTGTCGTTGGGAGCCCCTTACCGATATGTTGTCAAAATCAAGTAGAAGTTCAAGTAGTAGAACAAACGGGAGTTCGGTTCTGCAAATACACAACAACCAAAGTATGGTAAGGGTGGCCCTAATGCCCAAGCTAAAGGACAGAGCAAGGATGACCAACCCCATGATAAACAACTCAAGCCACCAGCAAAGAAGGGAAATGGGAAGTTGAAGAAGGCCACTGGAAAATGGTGAGAGTTCCACTAAATACCTTGGCACAATACTAATGAATGTCGCTCCAAATAGTATTTTTGGCATGAGAAAAAATTCCCAAGGTCATATATTGACTCGGACTCTGATTGAGAACCAGAAAAGGGAAGACATATCATTGATGCAGAACCCAGTGTCACCTTCGCTACCACAAAAGTCCAGCCAAAAGAATCAAAGGAGCCTGAAGAAGGGGAGCGATTTTTCCACTCACGGATGTGGGTGAAGGGAATCCCACTCCATTTCATCGTTGAAAGTGGTAGCTAGAAGAACTTGATCTTAGCAGAGGTTGTCAAGAGGTTGAACCTATAAATGACGTCGCATCCTCATCCATACACCAACAGTTGGCTCAATTAGGGACATGACATCTGTGTCTGCCAACAATGTCGCTTGCACTATGACATAAAACCCTTCAAAGATGAGGTATTGTATAATGTTTCCCCCCTTGAAGTTTGTGATTTTTTTCTAGGACAACCATAAATGTGGAAGTGTCATGTTGTTTATGAATCTAGACCTCGTAGTGTCATTATTACTTTGGGAAATCAACTCTACAGGGTACCAAAGTCAATCCCAAACATTACGGTCTATTTGATCTCCGCAAAGCAATGCAGAAAGGGGGTCTCTCAAACTGGGATATTTTTCCTCTATATGGTTCAATCGGGAGGTGAACAGAAGGTCACTCAAACGCCAAAACCTCTACACGGGGTCTCTCTGCCCAACAACAACAGGTGGATAGAATAGTAGAGGAGTACAAAGACATATTCACCTCGCCTATTGGGGTTCATGTGCACTGTCAGGTAAATCACTCCATTGATCTGACACCCGGTGATCCTCTTCCTAATGAGCCTATATACAAGTTTTCTATTATGGAGAATGAATAAATAAAATGCCAGATCCAAGAGATAATTCTTAAGGTCCACATCAGACCAATCTCCTCACCTTGCGGGAGCCCAATTATTCTGGTACAGAAGAAGGATGGGACATGGAAACTTTGTATTGATTACATATCCCTAAACAAGATCACAGTCAAGAACTGGTACCCAATTCCCCAGATTGATGATCTTCTCGATTAGCTCAAGGGAACCAAGTTTTTCAACAAGATTGATTTGAAGTCAGGCTACCACTAGGTGCCAATTGATAAAATTGATGTGTGGAAGACAACCTTCAACTATAAAGAAGGCATATTTGAGTGGTTGGTCATGCCTTTCAACTTGACTAATGCCCCAACTACATTCATGCGGATGATGGATGATATATTACATCCATTCAAAAACTCCTTTGTGGTTTTATATTTGGATGACATCCTCATCTTCAACAAAACGTGGGAGGAACATTTGGAGCATATTCAATAGGTATTGGGCACCTTGCGACAACACAAGTTATATGCCAATTTAGAGAAGTGTTATTTTTTCATGCAACCAATACAATGTTTGGGATACATCGTGGATGATCAGGGTGTACATGTGGATCCAAGGAAGATCCAAGTCAACCGCGATTGGTCGGCCTCGAAGAAAATGACTGAGCTCCATAGCTTCTTGGGCAGCACCAACTTTTATCAGAGATTTGTGTTGGGATTATGTCATATCACTTGGGCCCTAAGCTAGGTGACCAAGGGTGGCGCAAAGGCCAAGTTTGTGTGGTCCATACCCCAACAAAAAGAATTCAAGGATTTGAAATTTCGCCTCTGCTCAACACCAGTCCTCGTTTTTTCATACCTACAACAACCATTTGAGATTGAGAAAGATGCTTCAAATTATGCTATCAGTGCAGTCCTCACTTAGCAAGGGCATTAGGTAGACTATTAAAATAAAACTCTATTTGATGTTGTTCGCAGATAGACCACCTATGGAAAATAGTTGTACTCCATTGTACAGGAATGTTGACAGTGGAAGCATTACAATCTGGGGAAGGAAACGATCATCCACATTGATCACATGCCTTTGCAATTCATGTAGACACAAGGAAATTTACAGAATGAATGCCATCAGAAGTGGTCCACATACCTACAACAATTCCACTTGAATATCAAGTACAAGAAAGGTGGCACTATGATCCGGATTTTATGAGCAGAACGAAATGAATACAAATTATTAATAGGTGCTTAACACGAAAATAACAGAGATACAGTAAAACTGGTTTTCTATTAAGTAACGAAATAAGCTGAAACTGTAAAAATGCAGCGGAAACAAGCTTGCTGGAATGGTGGCGGCTTATCTCTGAGAAGAGATGTGACGGCAGCGCACATTCGCAAGAAGATCGTTACAATGAGGCTCGAAAGGCCTTTTTACAATAGATGGGAATGCCAAAAGTCCTAGACATCCAA
>JASDQU010739984.1:128458-159971 GCA_032191745.1 Picea mariana
TCAATAATGCCTTCGGCTATCATTGAGAAACTCGATCTCGAAAAAACTTCATTTAGGCCCTCAAAATGGCCCCGGAAGTGAAAACCTGCTAAAAATAGTAAATTACCAAAATTGCCAGAAACATGTTTTGGGCCAGTTGGAGAAGGTGGGTGGCCACCGATATCCACCTGGATCACACTAACCATGTCACAAATTGCCTCAATCGTCCCCTGGTGGTAGCACTAACCATGGTTCTTAACTCTCATGGACATGAGACATCCATATGGCCACAATTATACAATAACGACTCTGACTTTGCTACTGCCTATCAGACATTGCGTGCAGGAAAATTTTTTTCCAACTTTCATCTTTAGGATGGATTCTTATGTCTTCTGAGCCATATTTGTGTTCCTTCAAGCAAGCGTGCAAAGCTAATCTAGGAAGCTCATTACAACCAAGAAACAAGACATTTTGGTGTAGAAAATACCATGGCAGTACTGCAAAATCATTTTTAAATGCTAAAGCTTCGACAAAATGTCCACAAGTACATCAGATCCTGCACTGCCTATGTCATTTCCAATCCTGCCATCAAGAAATAGGGGCTATACACCCCTCTTCCTACTCTGGATAGGCCTTGGGAATCCATCTCCATGGACTACATATCTATTCTACCTTCAACCAAGCATGGGAATGACTGTGTCTTTGTGGTCGTCAATCGATTATCTAAGATGGAAATTTTATCACCCTACAAGAAGAGCATCATAATCAAGGCCACCACCAAGCTCTTCTTCACACATTTTTGGATTCATTTTGGGCTCCCACAAAATAGTATTCTTGATAGAGATAGTAGGTTCCTGAGCACTTTTTGGTCCATCTTATGGTCGATGATGGACACCAAGCTGACCAAATCGACTACCTTCCACCCATAGACTGATGGACAAACATAGGTAATCAACATGATGATTGTTCAAATCTCGAGGATATATAATTCCAAACATACATGCACATGGGATGAAATCCTTCCTTTTGTTCAACATAGCTACAACAGATCCCTCCACATTTCTATTGGCCACAACCCTTTTCAGGTGTGTTTGGAATTCCAACCAGCCCCCATTGAAGTAGCTCTTCCCATTGCAATCGCACAGGAAGAGTCCTCCCATGCCCAAACCAAGGTTGATCGGGCAACGAAATTTGTTGAGCAAATCCAACAACAAGTTCATGATATTGTGCAGAAAGCCAATTCCAAGTACAAGCAGCGCCATGATCAACATTGGGTAGCACACAAATTTTGGGTGGGAGATAAGGTCTGGTTGCATTTGTATAAAGAGCGCCTCATAGGACCACACCGGAAGTTGTACCCACTCTGATACAGGTCTTACACCATCACCAAGGTTGTGAGTGAGAATTATTTTGAATTAAGTATTCCTCCTTTCCTTGGCTTGCACCCAATATTTAATGTGGAACTGCTCCGACCATATTTTCCACCTCTCCTAGACACTTCAGATGTGACCAAACAATTGGCTCCTACGAAACTCAATCCTTCATGCATCGATCATGAGACAATTGATTGGATCATAGACACCAAAACAAAGGACACCCGCCAACATACTACCAAACTCCATCGGGTCATCAAAGGAGAGCAGTTTCTTCATCATGGAAAGTGGCTCACCAGGTGTCAGATTCAACAGAAGTTTCCTCATCTGATACATGCACTTAACGCAATGGATACCATTGCTTCCAAAGGGGGCAGGAATTATCTAGGTGGGTACTGATGGCCACCCACCTATTCCATTGGTTCAAAGACCAGTTTCCATTTTGGCAGTTTTTCTATAGATTTTCGAGTCCTAAACTTCTGGGGCCATTTTGAGGCCCTAAACAACGTTTTTTGGGTGCGACATTGTCACACTATAGGACTTATCCAAAGTGTGACAACAACATGTGTACTCCTCAGATAGTTCTTTCCAACAAGCTATCATGCGCCTAAAACATAGATCGTATGAAAAATTTATGACCCCAGGAAGTTGATATACCAACTTACCCCATCGGGGCCCACATGAATTTTGGCGCTTCATCTCCTAGGGTTAGGATTTTTTTATGTTTATGGTTTTATCATTTATGCTTTATGTTAGAAAGTCCTTTAGAGCCTTATTGTAATCAACTTCTTGCGAATGAGCATAGCCGACACATCTCTTCTCAGAGATAAGCTACCACCATTCTATCTAGCTTGTGTGTTTCTTCATTTTACAGTCTTTTTGTATTTCAGATAGTCATTAATAGAATCTAAGCTTTACTGTATTACTATGTTCCTTTCCATATCTCTGTGTATTTTCTTTGTTATATCTCTGTTACATTTATGCCTTCATATCATTCCTCAAAAATAATCTGGATCACTTTGTTTACATTGCAACTTTCCCTAGAGTTTTAAAGCGAGAGATCTAACGATAGGCGAAGTGACGTTGTCTAGCATTTTTTTTTATTGTGAAGACATTTATTTACTCTAAAACAATATTATTGTACCATACCAACTTGCATTAATGTGATGGAAGATAAGAGGTAGATAAAACTTGACATATGCTAGAGGAAAAGTAAAGTTACATTGCCTATCTGTTTTCTTGAATATAAAGTTACACAAACCATCAAAAGGTTCCAAGTCCACCCCAAAAGTGCCATAAAAATATATGGCCATCCAAAAAATGGTTCATTTTCATTTTTAATGGTTTTCCAAAAAGTGTAAGGTTCATATTAAAATTTCATAAAAAGGGTTATACTTCAAATTGCTCCTCACTTGTACATCTTTTGTGAGTGATACGTCCATGGATAACTTTTTTTACATTGCAACTTTCCCTCAAGTTTTAAAGCGATGTCTCTAACGATAGGCAAAGTGAAATTGTCTCGCATTGTTTTTTTATTGTGAGGGCCTTTATTTACTCTAGAACAATATTATTGTACCATACTAGCTTGCATTATTGTGATGGAAGATAAGTGGTAGATAAAACTTGACATGTGCTAGAGGAAAAGTAAAGTTACATTGGCTATCTGTTTTCTCGAATATCATTGACTATTACCTATTTGTTTTCTAGAACCATCAATGGCATCATCAAAACCATGGTGGTATTGTCATCATCAATTCTCTAAACTCCTTCCGGTCAATGTGCTTGTTCTTCGTTGAAATAGTGAACGGATTTGTATCATGTATTTTTCATCTAAGGTATTATTTGAATTCTTGTTATGCTTGATTTTAGTGATCTGAGTTATGTTGGTATTTCCCTTCTTTTGAACCATCCATAACATGCCCAACAACTTAGCGTTATTGATATCCTAAATTCTTTGGAATTGTTCGTAAGTCCCTTTGTCCTTAAAGTGTATTTGTAGAACATGTTTCTTCTTCGAAGGTATTCTTTGAATTCTTGTTGCACTTGATTTGAGCGATTTGAATTGTGTCGATATTTCATTACGAATTTTTTATGGTCATTTGTTGGAGGTTGATATCCAATAATAATCCTTTGAATCCTTAGTTATTTATGATGCTTTTAGGTTCATGTGTTCACTTTTGGTTGCAATAGCGAAGGGATCCAGATTTGTGGAACATCTACTTCTCGTTTTTAGAGGTACAAAATGAAATCTCTCCGCGTGCTTGATTTGGAAAGCTTGTGGGTCATCTAAATTTGGATTTCACTACTTCTATTGTTGCAATCAATTAAATAATGATTAAAAATACGTAGAATGATGAAACGACTTCTTTCTTAGAAGGATCACAAATATATGTTTCTAGATTGATTCAATAATTCACTCACATATTTGGGGTTGTATAGACAATAGTCACACTACAAGAATATATATTGTTAATTATCTTAATAATTTTATGGAAAACATGCTACAATGGCATGCATTTCCACTAGTGTAACAAACAAAATATTTAAAAGCATCTTTAAACCTGTAAAAATTTGAAGCTTTGAATATGTGCTACAATGACCTGCTAGACACATATCCAGTTGCTTTGGCTGCATTATTTTTGTTCTTGTTAGAGTATCTAGGAAACCTAGGGATCTTTCATTGTGTGAGTATAATGTGGATTCCACAATGCAAATGTGGTCAGAATTGGTACCATGTTATGCTAATTTTTTATATGGGGGGCAATATAAATTTCTCAAAATGAGTAATAGGTCTAATATAAAATATGCGTGCAAGAGAATATTTCAGAAGAATTGTTAGCATACATGTTTTTATATACATACAAATGTGCAAATAAGGTGTACCCTTGACGTTTATTCATAAACATTCATGTAGATTTAAATTTGCTTCGATTTGAATTTTCTTGGAAAATGTTTATTTTTGTTAAATTTCACCCACAGATAGACTTTTGTGAATAATATTGAAACAAAAATAGATAACAAAATTCGAAATTAGCAGTGTGGGGTCTTTCCATTGAAAATATGTATTACCCATCAGCAACATAAATGCAATATATTGTTGGATTTGAGATCAAATATATATATATATTTTTTCATTTAAAATCAAATTTTGTAAAAACAATTAGAGGTTAAACTGGTAAAAATGATGGAAATGGAGTAAAAATTGATTTTGTTAATGAAATTGCATATAAGATGAATAGATTGCATAACAAAAGTAAGAAGTGAAGTTTTTTTTTTCAATATAAATTTTTGAGAGAGCTAAATTTATCTATACAATTGAAATCAAGGGGAAGTGATGATTTTTTTTTTCTCAATGTAAATTTTTAAGGGAGCTAAATTTATCTATACAATTGAAATTTACAATTTTAAAGAATAGATAATAAGAATTATCACATTAAATGACAAGACTAAAGTAATAAGTACTATCAAATCAACGAAGTACTAAAACATAAATTAATGGAACGTAAATATATTAAAAGATGATATATTTTACATCGAGAATGGTTTAAAATAATGATACCTCTCACATCAAGAATGTTCACATTAAATGAAAAATTAAAGTTATGGTCATGTGGTATTTTGAAGAATTTTTTAATTAAATATTTGAATCTTGCAATACCTATTAAAACCACATAAAAATAGTCTCATCACTCTCTTTAACTAATTAAAAATTAAGAATTTCAATTTTCATCAAATAAAAAATATTTTTTTTATGTAAAAAAAATTAAAATTAATAAAAAAAAAATTTAAAACTTTAGAAAGTTGTATGTCATCACAAGAAACTAATTAAAAGTCAAAGAAAATTGACTCCTAAACAATTATAATCCATCGACTTCAACGTTCTCTTAAAAAATGACCTAACTTTTTTTTTCCAACAGAAAATTCACACTAATTATATTATGATATAATTTTTCAAAATCACAGACCTTTGTTCATGACAACTTACAATGACCATCACAGTCCCTCAAGCTTCCTTCAATAATCTCACTAAAGTTTCCTTGCAACAAAAAACCATCAAGCTATATGACACAAAGCTACTCCTCTTTCATATAAGGCGAACAATGAAACTTTGAACCAAAACACAAAAAAAAAAACAAGAGGGTGCTGGGAGAGGGATTAAAATGTCAAAATGATGGACTGTTCCAGCTGTCTCTCCGTCCCAGGAGTAGTAAAAAAGTCTTCCACTTATGGCCGAAAGATCTTGCTTAGATAGTATGTATGTCGCGACATTTATCTCCCTGTAAATATGTTGGAAAAAATACCCCTGAAAGATGAACCCAGCTCCCGAGTTTTTCTTTTCCAGCCTTCAATGTTAATGGCACAGAGGTTTCCTTTTTGATTGAGCCAGTCAATTATTACCTTTGAATCACCTAGTAACTGAATATCTTGAATATCCAACTTCTTTGCAATAAAAAGAGAAGCCCACACTCCCAACAAGTCTGCTTTGGTGTTTGTTCTAGCACCGTAGTTGAAGTACCATCTAAATGTTATCAAATCTTTGCATTTTAATGTACCGCCTGCCCCACAAGTTGTTCCACCTGCCACCGAAGCTCCATCAAAGAATGCCACTATAAATCCACTAATCCTGTTGATCAAACTCAATCTTAGACTGCACTTTTGTATCAATGGACATATTCCCGAGAGCTCCAAAATCCCTGTGAACAACCGCCCATGCAAAGGGCGCCTTACCTTCAAAGATCATATTATTGCGTTCCAGCCATAAATTCCAACATAATAACAATGGAAGTTTTTTTTAAGGCCCCTTTTTCCTGTTCCACTCGTCCATACAATCATTAAGAGAAAGACCCGTCCATGAGAATTTCAAATTTAGCAATTGCGCGAAGATTAACCAAACCAAGATTGCAAAGTTACAATGAATAAAAAGGTGAGGAATATCTTCGGCTTGTTGTTTGCACAGGAGGCAAATGCCTGGACCATTCCATCCTTTATTTTGTAAAATATCCCATGTTAGCAATCTATTCTCCCGTGCCAGCCAGAAGAATAAAATGATATTCAATTGTACATGCAGTTTCCACAAGTTTGCCTTCCAGCCTTGCCAGTTCGGGAAATTCAATGTTGAAAAGATTGCATTATAGCACCTTTTGACTCTTAGCATTCCTGAAAGGTCACCCCCAGCCCATAACAGTGTGTTGGTATCAGCCTCCAGTAGAGTGACCCCCGCCTTGTGTAACTCTAATGTAAAGGTGCTCCACTCCGACGCCAGTACGCCTGACAACTCCAATTCCATACTGCTTTTCCAGACTTCGGCGAGGGTTCCAAGATCCCGAAAATTGGACGCTTGAACAAGTGTATGAATATGTTTCGAATTTAAAATATCAATGAGCTCCAAGATGAGTAGAGAATGGCCCCCGATGCCAAGAATCTTATCTCTTCCAATGGAGATAAGGTGACCCGCCCCCGTGTTCCAGCTAATCCAATGATTTATAACTAGGAGCGAATGCACTAAACTGGACCACATCCTAGAAACCGCATGAAGATTATGATCAGACAGTCTGAGCTAATTAATAAGAGGTTAGTTATGTAGATACTTGTCCATAATGACCTGATGCCAAATGCTTTGCTGCGTTAACACCCTCTATAAAGTAACCGTGTTCAGGGCCAGATTGAAATGATAAAGATTACAAAACCCCCATCCCCCATTCCTTTTAGGTCTGGAGAATAACTCCCATCTGCATAAGTGATACTGACAGGAGTCAGAACGCCCATTCCATAAGTAGTGGAATATCACTTTATGGATCTTGTTAATGATGGAACGAGGAAAATACTCCAGGGACATCCAAAAGACTGGTTGGCCTTCCAAAATGGATTTAATTAGGATGTATCTCCCCCCTAAAGAGAGCCACTTGTTATACCAGCGTGTAATTTTCTGAGAAAATTTAGAAACAAGCCAACCCCAATTTGTTGCTCAATGAGGACTAGTCTTTAAAAAATACCCCAAGTATTTAAAACCGGTGGAAAGAGCACTAAGGAAAAATGCAGAACATATTTGAAAGGAATCAACTCATCTTCGTCGCGACCTTAAAAAAGAACAGTAGATTTTTTCTGATTCACTGAGAGAACAACCGCACTACAAAAGAGCTCAAAGATGGATTTAATCTCCTTCCACTCTAATAAACTCACCTTTGACATGATGAGGACATCGTCCACGAAGAGAAGATGCAAGATTTTAGTCAATCTTGAGACTTTTATACCTGAAATTGAACCTTCTGCAAAGGATTTCTTCAATAATAAACTGATACCCTCCATCATAAGAATGAAGAGAAGAGGGGATAAAGGACAGCCTTGGCGAACCCCCCTCTCGCTTCTGAAGAAACCCATAGGCTTTCCATTTACTAAAACAACAAAGGAAGAAGATGTTACACAGGACATAATCCAATTTGTCATCTACATGCCCAACCCCACTTTTAGAAGAACCAATCGTAATTGATCCCAATCAAGAGAGTCGTAGGATTTCCTTAAATCAAGATTAAGGACAAGTGCTTTTAGCTTCTTCTTTTTAATGATGTGGATACTTTCATGGGTTGTGTCGATTACATCTTGAATGTGTCTTCCTTTTAAGAAACCCAATTGTTCGAAAGAAATAGACCTAGACAGAATCAGTTTTAACCGATTGGCAATAACTTTTGAAATAACCTTATAACACAGGTTACAAAGAGATATAAGGTGAAAGTCGTCAAAGGTTCTAGGAAGATTTGACTTTGGAATCAGAGTTAGAAAAGTTGAATTTAGGCCACCCACAATAGAACCCAGACTTCTATATTCTTCAACCATTGCGAGAAGGTCCTCCTCAATCAGGTCAAAGAAGAAAGTGAAAAATTATGTGGTCCACCCATCCGGGCCTGGACTCTTTTCCTTCTTAAAATGGACAAGAATAGCTTGCAATTCTTCCAGTGTTACCGGTGCAAACAACAAGCTAAACTCCTCTTCATTCAGCATCTGCTGATAGAGTTATGTTACCTTGCATTGATCACTGGTATTCAGGGGAGAAGGCACCTTGTAGAGTTCCTTGAAGTAGTTGACTGCCTCAATTTTTATATCTTCTTGCTTACTGACCAAAGCACCGGACCTTGAATAGATCTCCCAAATATGTTTTCTAATCCTGTTATGGTTCGCCATCTCATGAAAATATTTAGTGTTGTTATCCCCACTCGACAACCAAAGTGCTCTGCTACGAATACGCCAAATCTCCTCCTCACTCCGAAGAATCGAATTCCTGTCAGGTTCACTCTGTTTCATAGAGGAAAGGACGGCTAGATTGGTTGGATCACCTGCCAGAAGTCCAATAAACCATCTTATATCAGATTCCATAGAAGTCAATTTTTCTTTTTTCTTAGCGTGGATCTCTTTGTTCCATAATTTGTTTATCTTTTTTAGAACCTGTAATTTCCATAAAAATCACTTTTGTTTTCCCTCTTCACTCGGGATAATAGTGTCTTTCCATGTCTTATGAGCCAGCTCAATGAACTCCTTCTCGTTGAGCTATTATGCATTGAACTTGAGTGGAAATATCTTATAAGTCGGAGGAAGCTCCATCTGAAAAAAGATTGGTGCATGGTCTGAAAAGAATGGGAACTCAACCCAGGCCCTGTATAAACCAACCTTTGAAATACGATATTCAGAAACTAAAACTCGATCTAGTCTCCTTTCTATAACCTTCTGATCGGCCCGACCATTCCTCCAAGTAGCCACCAAGTTGGTCGGTTTAATATCGATTAAATTATTGGACTGAAAGAGTGTTTTGTAATAATCATCCATATTACCAATCCCCCCGGAACCTCCCCAAGCCTCTTCGACAAAACAAAAAATATTTAAATCCCCCGCTAGGATCAAATTTGGGATACATAAGATACCACTATCCTCACTTGCTAACCAAAATCGTGATGAAAAATATTTTGTCAACTACCACGTGCCGTGAGGAACCCATCGTTTTTATATCTCACTTTTCATAAATAGTAATAACAAATGCAATGGTTTAGCGGCTTAAATGGTGTCTCTTTAGCTCTGACATACCAGCATGTAAGATATGTTTTAAATTTTGTGAGGGTGAGTTTAGAAGAATTTATAAAAGTGAAGATATTTGTGGAAAACCAATATACACTCTGTAGCAGACTAATAAATGTTATATATTTCAACTTCTATAATATTTATTATTATTCCTATTGCAATGCAAATATTTATTATTATTTTATTGCAAATGTATATTGATTATAATATATATCATTCAATATGCCCTCCACCTTTACATAATAATTTGGTAATCAATATTTCAATTAGAAGTTGAAGATACATGGTCCCAAGCTGGTTGAGATGACTATCTTTTAAAGAAACAAGTTTCATAAGATGTTTTTAAGAGATATAAGTTTCAAAATATATAACTATTCTAAATATAATTAAAAAAACTTAAATATATTTTTAAGTATTAATATCAACACCTTTTACATAATTAACAATTTTGATATATTAAACAATGTTTTCATATTTATGTATTAGTATTTTTTTTTTCAATAAGAAAAAAACTTATATTAAAAAATATAATTGTTCTGATACTGTCAAAATGGATCAAAGCTATTAGATCCTTTGATACTATAGTGCAGTCACTTATGTTCATAATACATATTACAACAACAAAGCTAGGTGTATACTCTGTAGTATATAGCTTTAAAAATTACATATCCAATACACAGACTAAAAAAAAAAAATTCTTTACCCTTGCATCTATGCAAGTTTAATTGATATTTAATTTATCAAAGTTTTATGAATGTCCTTCAGTAACCACTACATAGTGTATACCATCCTCTTTAAGGAGTAGTGCTACTTTTTAAAGATGATCAACTTCCTTGTTATATTCTCTATATGTGTGTTGTGATTTTAGTTGTAGAAAGCTCATGCTTAGCACTCTAATTTTTTTCATCCAAGGCTATAGGGAGACCACCTGCAGATTATTTTCATTAGTAAACCAACCTATAATAACCTTTGAATCACCTACCAGCTGCAACCTTGTTACCTTTTTATAGCAAGCAAAACATAATATGCACAACGACGCAAAAAGTTCAGCCCTGGTATTAGTACCACTACCACAATTCATCTTGATTCTAAAAGTGCCCAACACTGGATATTTTAATACAAATCCTGCCCCACATTTATCACCCATGTCTTGTGAAGCACCATCAAAGAATCTCACAGCTAGATCCCAGTCAAGTATAGGAGGTCTATCAATCCTACTAACCTTAGTAGAGTGAACTTCTTTTGTTTCTCCAAAATACTGAATAATACTATTACAAACTCTATCCCTATTTAGAGGTCGATTTTCAAAGATAGACAGATTGCTATGTTTCCAAACCTCCCAACATATAAAGAAAGGTATTTCTATCCAATTTTCCTTCTTCATTTTCCAGTTTTGAAAGCATTCAACAATTTTCCCTCCTTCCCAAACACTCTCCAGTTGTAAATCCTTATGAATTATATACCAAATATCTTTGGTAAAGCTACAATCCACAAAGAGATGACACACATTTTCCTCATTGTTCCCACATAAGACACATCTGCTAGGCCCAAGAAAACCTCTTTTTACCAAATTCTCCCAAGTGAGAATTCTTTGTTCAAGCAATAACCACATAAAAAGTTTGACTTTTAAGGGTAACTGCCAACTCCAAAGATCAGTATACCAGAAAACTGGTTCTTTGACTACATCCTCCAAAAAATGGACTTCATAGGCTTGTTTTTCATTTACCTGGCCTCCTTTAGTATCCCAGGACCACAGTAAGAAATATTTATCATTATTCAACTCATACCCCGAACCAACTAAACCCTTTACATAGTTATTCCATTCCTCTTTTTGTTCTCCTTTCAAGCCTAAATCCTCAGCCTTTTTCCATCTTGTGTGTCTTGTGCCCTCCAAATCCAAAGTCCCATCTTGTGAAAGGAATTCTATTATGTGTACCTTAAGTGAAAGAATAAGGTTCCTTGATAATTTAAAGTATGTATGAGACCCAACCAATGGATCAGCTCCTAGTCTGATATCCCTCCCATTTCTAGGTTTCCAGACCAGCCAGTCAGTTATAATGGTTAAAGATGAGGTGAGTTCTCTCCAAATATTAGAAATACCAGTCCACGTTTTTCTTCCTTCCCTGAGCCACTCAACCACTGATTTCTTCCTAAGATATTTTCTAAGTATTAACTCATGCCAAAGACCAGGTGCCATAAGACACCTCCATAAGCTTTTTGTTGCTAAGGCTTTTCCAAAGGAATAGATATTTTTGATACCCTACCCACCCAACTTTTTAGGTTTTGCAATATTTTCCCAGCTTATCAAATTTATCCCTTCTTTTATCTTTTTTCCAGTCCACATGAAACTAAACATCCTCCTTCTGATAGTATTTAATATACCTTTTGGAATTTTAGCCAAGGAAAGACAATATACATGAATACTTTCAAGTACATCTTTAACAAGTGTAACCCTTCCCCCTAAACTTAACCATCTTAGACTCAAGTTTGAAATCCTTTTTTCAAACTTTCTCACCAGCCAATTCCAGTCATCCCTATTATAACAGTTAGGTTTTAAAAAACACCCAATGTACTTAAAACCAGTTAGAATCTCCTTCAACAAAGCTAAGTCTTCTGCTTCCCACCCAGCTTCTAGAAACAAGGATTTCTGAGGACTGAAAGCCATTCCTGTCACTTTACATAACAGTTCCAAAGTCTCCTTAAAAATTTCCCACTCAGCAAAATTTCCATTTCCAAACAGAATAGCATCATCAACAAACATAAAATGTGTAATGTATATCCCCCTTGCTACATGTATACCTTCTATTTTTTTATCCCTTACCTTCTCCTTTATAGCTCTACTTAACCCTTCTACAACAAGAAGAAACAATAAGGGAGATAAAGGACACCCTTTCCTTAATCCCCTTGTACTTTTAAAGAATTTGGTAGGCTTACCATTGATCAGCACAACATAATTTACATAACTCACACACCGCATGATCCAGTCAGTAGCTTCTAAACTCATTCCCACCTGTAACAACACAAGTCTTAAGAAACCCCAGTCCACTCTGTCATAAGCCTTTATCATATCTAATTTAAGAACCAGAGCTTTGATATTTTTAACCTTAATGTTATGTAATGCTTCTTGTACAATGCCAATAGCATCAGTAATTTTCCTGTCCTCAAGAAAGCCAAATTGTTCCTTTGATATACCAAAGGACAAAGTGGATTTAATTCTAGTAGTAATAATTTTATTTTATGATCTTATACACCAAGTTACATAAAGCTATAGGTCTATACTCTCCAAAAGATCCTAGATTCTCACTATTACGTATCATAGCAAGAAAAGTAGCATTCAAAGCTCCAGACACCCTTCCATTCCTCCTGGACTCTTCAACCATCTCCAATATATCATCTCCCAAGATGTAAAAAAAAGCTAGAAAAAATTCCACAGTCTAGCCATCTGGCCCAGGAATTTTTGATACTTTAAAGCCTTTAAGTGTTGACAGAATTTCTGTTGAAGTTATTGGCTCATTCAATCTATGACTATATTCCTCTGTAAACATCCTTGGGTAATTCCTTAAAATTGCTAGTTGATCAGATATGGCAAGATTAGACTGGGCCATGAAAATATTTTGGAAAAAACCAATTGCTTCCCTTTGTAGTCCTTGATTGCTAGTGATCATTGTTCCATCCTCCTTAGAAATCTCCCAAATAGTATTGTTTTGTTTCCTGGAATTTGCAAAAGCATGAAAGAACTTTGTGTTTCTATCACCTGAAGCCAACCAGTTTAGTCTACTCTTTTGCCTCCATGTTTCCTCTTCATGTCTCATTAGAAATAGTTTTCTCTCCTCTTTTTCTGCAATCAACACTTTTTCTTCCTCCTTCTCAAATCCTCCAGGATGATTTGAGTAAAGTGTATCCAACTCTAATTCAATATTACCATCTCTTCCTTTTCTTCAAGCTTTTTCTTTTTTTCCCAGTTTATCATCATAGACTTAAGTATATTTAGATTTTTTACCAATGAATCCATAGGGTTTAATGTAGACCCTGGGGGGGCAACTCAATTGGCAAGTGTCGTGAAAATGAAGTTCCATGAGGTTTCGAGTTCAACTCCCCCCGACTTACCTCGTGTGTCGCGTAAGGGGCGTCGTGGGCACACCTGGAGGTTATAGTGGTAGCGGTTGGATAACACGGCCACGTGTAACGCAAGCATGTGCCCAACTAGTTGTTGATTCCTCCAAACATAAAAATAAATAAATAAAAATGTCTCTAATCCCAATAGTCCAACCCAGTTGGATCTAACAAAATTAACAAATTATGGTTCTTCCAGCCAAATAGAATTAAATTTGAAGGGGTAACTGACCTTTCTATTATCTTGTTCCAAATGGAGAATCACATGCATATGATCAACGATTTTTAAATTACACACCATAGATCTGTACCTAAACCCTGAAATCGCAAGGTCCTCATAAATAAAAAAAATTGATTCAGTCTCTTGGCAATATAATCATGTCCTCCTCTGCCATTTCTCCAGGTAGGGAGAATTTTTAATGGTTCAACATCCACCCACCCCTCGTCTTGAATCAACTGACTAAAATAAGGATGTAAGGGATCTGCTCTAGCATGGGCTCCCCACACTTCGCTGATTGATGTAGTGAAATTTAGATCATCCTCCAATATCAGATTTTGTTCATTAAATATAGGTCCTCTCTTTTAATGGCCTCCCAAAAAACCTCTCTGTCTGAATACAAACCATAACAGTTTATCAGCTTCATACTTTTATCAAGGTCTTTAACAAATCCTTCCAACAGAATCCGTGTAGGGGTCAAGAAAGTAGAAAAATCAGCTTTCCTTGGATTCCACATAGATAGCATCCCACCAGAGAGTCCTGAGGAATCCACCCCACAAAAAGACCAGTGTGAAAGTAATTTAACAAAAAGTTCTCTTGCTTTTCTACAAAAACCATTGATTCTTGTACAAGCAAAACATCTGGTTTTGTTAACTCTAAGAATCTTTTTAGGGCTAAGAACTTGGAGCTGCCCCCCACTCCTCTGACATTTAGGGTAGATACTATCATCTTTTAACTCTCTCCAGGGCCTTTTGAGCTCTAAGCACCCTCGGTTCATCAACCATTGTAGTACAGCTAGAATCACAATTCAACTTCTCTTTCCCTAACTTCCTAGCGCTTTTAGTCTTTAAATGGGAAAAATCCTTCTCTAGTCCACCATGAACAACTCCTTTCAAGAAAGATTCATCTCCTGATGATCTAATAGAAGAAAATTTCCTTGAAATCCCATCTTTATTCTTCTTCCCTAATGTCTTCGGTAGAGATCCCCCCCTCAAAAATAGCCAGAAGAGACCTCGAGAGTATCTCCCTATAGGTAGGGATAAGATTTACTATAGACTCTTCGATCTCAGATAGAGCAATTAGATCATCCCAACCTACAACACTCTGGAACCCCGCAAAAACTGCATCTGACCCAGATGTAAAGACTTCCCGTGTAATCAAAGACAGTGATTTTTCCCTCTCCTTCAATCCTATAGTAGAGGAAGCTTCTGGAACACTTCCTGGGAAAAAATTCAGGTTCGGACCTCCTACTAAACCTACATGCCCTACCTTCAACCCCGAGGTCTCTAAATAAAAACCCTTACTACACCCCCCGAAAACAAAATCAACCTGAGGCACACTCCTCAGATCATCATTAACTTCCACACCTTCAGAAAAACTCCCTCCCGAGGAGACACACCCCTCAACCAAAAAAAAAAACAATACCTTCCAGAACTGGTAGTAACCCACCCCTCCCCCAGGTCCCACGTCCGATCCTCAGCAACAATCTGAGCATCAAACCCCCCACCCACAAAGCTGACAGCTTCCTTTCCTCCCTAAATCCAACAAACCTTCAGTATTTAAAAGCTTGATCCTACCTCACAGGCCTTCAGAATCTCCAATGTAGGTTCCTCACAGACAGGGTTAAAACCAGAACCAGACCCCTCGGATGAGACACAAAAAATATTATATGACTCCACCCCTACAGTATTCTTACCACCCTCATTACTGAAAGAAATTGAGGTATTAAAATTTGGACAGATATGGTTTAGCTTACCGGAATTAAATTTGCATTCCACCGCCGGGGTTGACTTGTTCTCCGTCCAGACTTCTGTGGGCAGATTTGTTTCAGCTTCTTTTGTATTGTTAAAAACATCAAAACAACCTAGTACCACTTTCTTTGTCTTCCCCTGACATTGATGCCGCAAATGGCCTGTATGCAAACTTTGGTATCTTTTTACAATTATATTTTAAAATTTTAAGATTAATTATTTTAATAAAAATAATATTTGATAAAAAAAAAATTAACGTGGTAAATTTATTATAATTTAGTTGTTAATCAACAATGAAGACAACTATCATTGGTTATTATCTACAAATGCAAATTGACACATCACTATTATTCAAGGAAAACCACACCACATAAAATGATTTGGTGGTGATTTGTAAGGGGACGGACTTCCACTCTTACGAGATGCCTCTAGGTATTGAGTGGTTAACCTATTTCCTTAAGTCCAAGACCAAAAGCACTCAATCAAAAGCACTTTTAGGTCTTACTCCTAGACCAAAAGTTAGTTTTGACCTAAATAGTATTTGAAATAAAACCAATATCTTTCTAGTCATCCCTAAGGCTACCTCCAATGAAGATAATCATTATTTTTTACTCAACCAAGTAATTTTACAATTTTAAAATACACTTTTCATAAAAAATAAAAATAAAAAAAATAAGTGTCCATTCAAGACTTGATTGTGGTAAGGGATTCTCTAATCAATATTAGGCTTATGGCCTTGGACTCCAACCCCAAAGATGTCATATTAACATCCATAAATAGAAATAGAAGGGTTAGGCAAGTTCAATCTTCATTCACAAGAGTGAGATATTTCTACATTTTACGGGAAAATAATATGGTAGTAAATGGTTATATATACTTAGTTATTTAAAAAAGGCCAACAATATCCATCCTACTATCCAACATTGAATGTTGGGGTTGGTGGATTATAGATTGTTAGATCTGAAGGCTTTCAGATTCAACAACCTATAATCCACCAACTACAACATTCAATATTAAGTAGCAAGCTGATCATATTCCTCAACATTAAGGAGTTATACCAACCCATTCCATCGTTATTAAATTCATGTCACGAATCATGGGCATGTGGTTAAGCCCAAGGATAGATGTTTAATTGAAGCGAGGGAGGGCTTGATGAGACCGTCCATCTCTTTCCACATACAGGCACCCTTACTTCTACATGCCTTCAAGAATCATTTGATCGAGCTCAACGTAGTCTTGATGGAAATTTAATGGAGCAAAGCTTGAATTTGCATTGATTCAGGTGCATAGGTTACTGGCTAGACTGGGAACCAACATATATGGTTTTCTGGGTGGCGACCCTGGTCCTCAACCTCGGCTTCAAGGTGAGTTTGAACTTCATTTGGCTTGCAATTCTGGAGTTCCTCTCGATGATAACAGATATGAAGCTCTTTAAATCTTTTGTTAAATCTGGTATTGAAATCTTAGTAGTTTCTATGGTTTGGTTCATATTTTTCCAAATCAGTGGTTGCTTTCACTTTGCTTCTTGGTTCAAGGTGAGAATTCAGAATTGGTGGGTCGAGAAGTCTCCAAAACAACCAGTCTTACAAGTTGTCAAATCAGTAATATTAGTAATATCAAATCAGGGAAAGTGGCAGTGTACACTCAGTAATATCAAATCAGGGAAAGCTAGTAGAGAGCACCTCAGCACACCGATTAATGGAGAAGAAGGTCCCAAATAAGGCAGCAATGGACCCAGTCAGTGCATAGGGGAAGTAGCCTTCATATGTTTTGCTTGCAACTTTATAAATAGATATGCTCTTTAAAGTTCTTAGGTTTTTAGTTATATATTGTAAGATTTACACCTATTGATATGATAGTATCATGTTGTATTTGAATCATTTTCAGGCATTTAGTTATATGTTGGAGCTATATTTATTTTTGGATTGTGAAATAATGATTAGAACTTCTTTTTGATGTAATTTTGTTGCAAGCTATACTAAAGCTTCTATTAGTATGAATCCTCCAATTAGAATTAAAAAAAAAAAAAAAAATTACAAATTGTTATAACTACTTAAAGGTAAAACTTAGAAAATGTTTTAAATTTGATTGAATTTTAATAGAACAATTATGTACATTTATTTGAAGGAGAATTCTTTAACTTTGAATATAGAAAAATCCTTAAGCAAATACTCCCTATGTGAAATGAAATAATAGAAACCACACTGCAATTAAACATGATTTCAAAGACCTTCCTTTGGTTGGGAGTTTTTTTTATAGGCTCTTCATTTCTTTTTTTTTACATAAAATAAGACCTTCCTTTGGTTGGAAGTTGCCTTGGTTTATGTTTTCCTTCTCAATGTGTAATAGCTCCACAATTAAGATGAGTTGTGATTTTAAGAATAAACTAAAATATGCATTGCAATGTGCTTGGGAGCACTCGAAAAATTTCTTAGCAAGTGATGGACCAAAGAATTATAACAAGATTGTTGAACTCCTAAAATTGACTTTATTTTATCAATCCAGAGATGTGCTTTTTTGACGAGGTAATGTGCAATATATTGGCAATTACAGTAGTACAATCTAACTTATAAGATTGATGAATGATTTGTAACTTAAGGTTGGTTTGAATGATATGTTGGCCTTTCCCTTTAAGTAGTTATTTTCATAACCTTCACTTCTTCTGCTTAGGAGATGCAAGAGAGGTTATATGGTCACTTAGATGGATGCTACAAGACTAATTCAATAGAGGTTTTCTCAGTTGATAAGGTCATGTGCCATAGGATTAAAAACCTCTTCATCACCATGTACCTTAGATCAGCTGCAAGAACCTATTCAAAGTTGTATGTCTACATTATCTAGAAACTAGGAAATGAAGTTATGTTGAAACTAAAGAGTGCAGAATTCAATCCAAGATTGAACAAGGTGCTCAATCTTAATCCCTTATCTTATATCTCTTCACTCACTTAGGCTATTGACCTACACTCCTACATCTCAAGTCAAAAGCAAGGGATGAGGGAAGTGATTATCATTGCTCTTTGTGAAGAGGAACAAAACATGCATATGTCCATTCAATCTTCTAATGACAACCAATGATTGCTTTAGATTCAATAAGATTAACTAAGATACTGAACACCATAAATTAAAGAGTTGTAAATGCAACAATTGGGAAATTAAATTGTAGAATTGAAATGGATTGAAAGGAAATGATATGAAGCAAATGAAACGGTTGTAAATTGCATGAAACTACTATAGAAATTGTAAACTGATACCAAATTGAGAATATTATAGCAATGAGGGTTCCTTTCATTCCTTTGAGTGGGCCCTACTAAAGGTACCTATAGGAACCCTTTGTGAAACCACCAAGTGCTCAAATATAAAAATATAGTCTCTTTATTCAAAAATTCAACTTCATGACAACAAACTGTCTTCTACAATTCAAATGTACTCTTAACACCTATGAAAGTACTATGCCAAAAAAAAAGTGTTCCTACTTTCATCCTACCTCTACTTATACAAAATCACAACTCTCCCTTCAATCAATCCTTGATTGAAGGGTACTTGTCTCTTGGATCCTTATAATGATGGATCCTTGAAACATCACAACTCTCCCTTCAATCAATCCTTGATTGAAGGGTACTTGTCTCTTGGATCCTTATAATGATGGATCCTTGTTTCAAGGGCCTAATTTCTCTAATTAATTAAAATTCCCTTAATCAATAAAACAAATGAGGATGAGTACTTTGACTGCTTAGCTCCCTTGGAGGTTAGAAAGAAGGAATGATCTACCTTTTTTCTCATGGGGATTTTGATGGAGATCATCCTTTTGATCTATTTGTACCAATTAGTATCTCAAAACCTCAAGAATGCATAAATCTATCTAAAATCATAATTAAATTAAAATACATCACATAAACTCAATCATTCATAAAAGTCAATATGCATAACTCAAGATTTTTCATATTCACCATATTAATTTTATAAGTAATGAAGATTTAATCCATAAAAAGGGTCATAGCAATTATAACATGGGCCTCAAGATCCCATCATTTCGTGGCCCATCAACAAGTATCAAAAACTATCAATAAAAGACTATGATATTGTTCTTCTTCATTAAGAAAATCGTGTAACTACATGCATTAAAAAAAATGTCATATAGGCTCTTCAAAGAACAAAATAATGCTATTTTTTTATGGGCTTCAAATCAAATACACAAATACATAAAAATAACATGCTCAAATTTATCAACATCCCCCTACAGTGTAAGCCAATTATTATGGCTAGTTTCTGATTGGGTGTTAATCATATAATGATAAAAAAGTGGCTAGGAGATGGGATATTTCTTCTTCCTTCTTTGTAGTGAAAGTACTAGCATAAAGAGATAGAGCTTGCTTAGAAAGCTTATCAACCTATACATTTAGTACTCTATGAATGTGTTGAAAAATAAAATTTGTGAAATTTTCTTTTAATTCGTTAAGTTTTTCCAAGATTGGAGAAAGGATCAAATTTGAAGATTACACTTACCATTGATACAATCAACGACTAGTATAGAGTCTCCTAGGATATGAAGCTTATTTTTTTTTATTGTTATCCTTGTCATTATCACAGAAAATTCATCTATTCCCACTTATTCTTTCCCTCTTTTTATTTTCCACAACTCTTTATATGAAAATCTAATTTGGTGGATGATTTGAATTAGAAGAATGTCTTTATTCTAACAAGTCATTTCATTCTTAGTAAGCCAAAGCACCTATGCAATACTCCTATTTCCCCAGCTTGTAATTAATCATTAATTAGGATTACCATTCTATGGAATGTGAACGATGTAAATGTATTTTTGTTTAGATTTCCAACAACTGATTGTGGGGGTGAAGCCTTGAAGTACTAGCCATGATATCACTAGAGGAAAAAACGAGGGAATAGTAGAGAAGGTTCATTATGTCAAAATGACCCTAAATTCTTTTTGTTAAAATAACAAGCATCATCTTGATCCCAAGAAGAAATCACTTACTGAAAGAAGGACTGGTGGTTGAACAATCAACTATCCCCTTAAATGGAAGCATGGAGGGTCTAGCTGAGGTGATGGAAAGCTTTCAACCCGAAGTACCACATAGGGCAGTTTTTCCTGCAGGCCCAAACTGACCTGAGTTTCCTTCTGATAGAAGGAACAAGAAAGGTCCATAACTTTCCTAAAGAGGAGAAAGGCGTGCAAGAATACACGTGAAGGCGGACAAGAAGGAGACACACCGAGGGGAATGCGCAACCTCGATATGCAGAAGAAAAGAGGAAGAGCGCTTGAGGCTCTCCAGCTGAGAAGAAGAACTAGAAGCTTGATAAGTTGTTCTCGTTACTGGATAGAACAAGAAAAAGGATCTCTAAGAATTCGCAAAAGATATGACCTGAGCAGGCTTGGTGTTAAAGGAGCATCTGATAAACCTTGCAAAGATTGTGACAACGAGAGAGAATCTCTAAGGAATTGCAAGAGTTGTTGTGACAGAGACAGTCTTTGCGAAACTGCAAAAGTTCCCTAGTGATATCATGGCTTGGGACGGGGGTGGCCAAGTGCTAAGAATGAATGCCTTTGAGCCTATGGTTGGGTGGAAAGGCGAACATACATAGTCAGTTGGTCGGCTATCAAGTGTAATAGATAAGTATTCCATAGACTCTGTCAACTTGAATTTAAATGTATGATTTGAATATCTATGATTTAAACTTCATGTTTTATGATTAATTATAGAAATGCATTCTAAAATGTAATTTAAATAACAGAAAATAGTGATTTTGTCCAGATTTACATCGCCCAATTCCAACCAAAAAAACACAAAAAGTAGAACGTTTAACTCACTCCGAAAAAAAAAACTAAATGTACAACCTACCATGTTACTCAAGTAACCTCGAACGACGTACCCAGACCCAGTTCATCCACGACGAAAAATAATAGCCATTGGATTTCACAGTAGATAATGCTTTCTCATTCGCAGAGAATTTCCCATATGTCTAACAGCGAAGGGATATTATGTATAGAACCCGAATTATATTGCAGAAAACAAACATGGCGTTGATTACTGGCTAGATGTGATGCTGCTC
The DNA here is from genome assembly GCA_032191745.1 of Picea mariana. Classification (NCBI taxonomy): domain Eukaryota; kingdom Viridiplantae; phylum Streptophyta; class Pinopsida; order Pinales; family Pinaceae; genus Picea; species Picea mariana. The sequence continues at coordinate 150,022 of JASDQU010739984.1, forward strand.
TTTTGTTGCTGGCATTTGATAATGCAGTAACTGTCTGCCATGGATTTCCAGATCAATTGCAAAACACAAACATGGCACGGGATCAGTTGAGTGAGTTGCAGCTGAAATGAGAAATGTGTCGATACCACAGATATGTATCTTGGAATCGTTGGAAATATATCTTGGAGTCGTCGCACTGCTGAGAAATGTGTGAATTGACGATATCACAGAGAAAAGGATAACACTGCCACTCACTGACACACCTCCTGCGAGTTGAATGCTAGCCATCCTACATTGTGGCCCAGTAGCGAAGACAAGGGTGGCACAGTGACACATGAATGCATAAAAACACATACAAACGACAAATAAATACCAGTGGCGAATAAAAACACATACAAACGACAAATAAATACCAGTGGCGAATAAAAACACATACATACAAATGACAAATATATACATTGTATTTGTCCTTATAACGTTTTAAGTTTTGGGTTTTTTTTTTGTTTTTTTTTTNTTTGGTTTAATTTCATTTGGGAAATTAAACAGAAAAAATCGTAAAACATGAGAATTACATGTCAGAGTTTGTACCGGTAGATTCATCATTGAATCTACTTTCTCGTGATATAAGAATTTTTTAATTTCATTTGGGATTTCTATATTTTTTCTAAACTTTATCATTAGAAAATTTAGTGAGCTAAAAACCAGTCACAATGAAAATTCAATATCATTACAATGACAACATCAAAAAAATATAAAAACTCACAAAGATGTTCCTTGCGTTGTCATCTTCAAAAGAGTAGTTTTAGTTTGTTTCATAAGAGTCACATTTGAAAGAAAATGTGAGGACACCAACATGTGTCAATAAGGCACCATTTTTTAAACATATGCTATTTCAATAAATAATACAAAATAGTGCTTAAGTCTAAAAATCTTCAACATATAGTCCACTTCCAAGTACGATCTRTGTAGATTATGAGCATACATATTGTTTTCYGTAAAATGAATAACCATCTCTAAAAAAAMTGAGYGGCACACAWGTCACTCATTATCCATACCTAAAGTTTTAAAGTATATGTCGTTGGTGCCCCTCAAATTTGTCCCACTATATGTCCATAAAAAAWTTTWAAAAAATGTAARTACGAAGCTAATACAATTMTCTAGAACTCTTGTGTTTACTTCAAGGTGAAATTCCTAAGGGAGATATGGGTTTGAAGGGGTTGAAGTTGAAAAACATAAAATTTYGCAGTTTTTTTGTCAAAAAAAAAYGCARAAATTGTTTCCCAACTTCATCCATATATTGTTTGGTGTCGTTGATTTATTTTGTTTATAATGGTTTACTATTAATATATTTTGTTTATAAATGAATTATTCTGAATGCTAAAGTGAATCTGTGAAGCTAAAGTGGAGGCATGTGATGTTAAACCAGGTGGAAAGAAAACACACTATAGTTGTATAGGAGAAAGGTTTAATTTACTGCTTGCAAAAAAATATAAGAAAATATAGTTTGTTATTAATGGAACTCCATAAATTGAAAATGAGCTTGGCCTAATGGTTAAGAACATGTGTTTTTTCCTTGGAGGTCACATGTTCAAATCTAGAAGGGGGTATGGTATGTATACCTCTGTAGACTTTAGCAGTCAAATCCCTACGCAACACTGCCTCACAATTGCAATGTAGAGAGCTTGAAAATATTAACAATTCAAAAAAGGAAGAATCATAAATAAAGAAATGTATAAGATCAAGTGAGATAAATGACAAAATTGGAAGAGAGTGACCAATAAGAGAAATGACAAAATTGGAAGAGAGCAACCTTCAAATGACCATTTTTTTTTGGATTGTATGTTCCACCACTTGAATGATCTTGGAATGCCCCAATGAGCGATATTAATCTCTTGGAATGCCACATCAATCAATATTCAATAGGGGATCAAACCACCATATATAGAAATAGAGTTAGGAAAATATGATCCCATCAAACCATCATAGACAACAAATCACCAATGTTGAAAAAAGGAAATCAAATCTGATCAAATCGGATTGTATCTAACAAGAAGATAAGGACACAAGGGACTAATATATATATGGAGGATAGAATTGGCAGATGGATTGTTTAAAAACAGTTGGGGACAATTGTTTTGGTGACAGGTTTCAAGAAGAGTTTGGGAAGGGTGTTGCACCCTGAAAGATAGTTTCGACATAAGCTTATAACAAAGATGGTTATAGTAATTGAAGGAAAATAAGCCATGCCCATGTATGTGCGTGTGTGTTCATTTTTGGAGAGTGATTGGTTATTCATGAAGGTCCCCGCACTACTCTTTCCCTTGAGGAAATCATATCCCAATAGCATAGAGAATCGTTAGACCCCTAATGCATGTTCAAAATCATGCATTTCATGGTGGCAAAGGGCATGTTTCATGCCTATGTTGTGCAAAATGTGGAGGGTGAAGCCTATTAAGGGAAATTTGAGGTATAAAATGTGCCTCCTAAGAAAAATAATAAAATAATAGTTAAAAAGAGTTATGAATTTTCAAAGAGAAAGGAAGAAAACTATTTTTTTAAATCGTATTTTCAACTTATCTCCTTGTAGTTTTACTCAAATTTTAAGTGTATGCATCCAACGAGTATCTATGTTGCATAATTTTGATAGACCTGAAGTGAGATAAGTTGGAAATACATGAAAACATGTGTTTATTTTCAACACCCACATCTAACAAGTGCCTACACTTAAAATTTGAGTAACCCTATAAAAGGATAAATCAAAAATACGATTGAAAAAAACATCTTTCTTCTTTTCCCTTTAAAAATATTTACTCTTGTGGTTGATATCATCATCTTGAATCTTGTTGGTGCTTTTAAAGTTGATTTTGATAGTACATTTTTTTTTTTAGGCCAATTTTACCTCAAAATTCCCCTAATACTTACAAGACAAGATATGGGTTGACACTAGGGATTAAAACTGAGCTAGACACATCCCATCGAAAGGTTCAAATTCCATCCCAAAAGTGCCATAAAAATATATGGCCATCCAAAAAAAAGTTCATTTTCATTTTTACCGGTTTTCTAAAGGGTGTAAGGTTCATATTAAAATTTCATAAAAAGGGTTATACTTCAAAGTGATCCTCACTTGTACATCTTCTGTGAATGATATGTCCAGGGATAACTTTTTGATCCAGGTGGATATCAGTGGCGACCCACCTATTCCACTGGCTCAAAGACCAGTTTCCATTTTGGCAGTTTTTCTACAACTTTTCGAGTCCTAAACTTTTGCGGCCATTTCGAGGCCCTAAATAGTGTTTTTTGGGCGCCACACTATCACACTGTAGGATTTAACTAGAGTGTGAAAAAAATATGTGTAGTCCTCAAATATTTCTTTCCAACAAGTTATTGTGTGTTAAAACCGAGATCATATGAAAAAGTTACGACCCCAGGAAGTTGATGTACCAACTTACCCCATCGGGGCCCACATGACTTTTGGCACTTCATCTCCTAGGGTTAGGCTTTTTTTGTTTAGGGTTTTATCATTTATGATTTATGTTAAAAATTCATTTGGAGCCTCATTGTAATCATATTCTTGCAAATGAGCTTACCCGACACATCTCTTCTCAGAGATGAGCTACCACCATTCTAGTTAGCTTGTGTGTTTCTGCATTTTACAGTCTTTTGTATTTCAGACAGTGATTAATAGAATCTGAGCATTATTGTATTATTGTGTTCCTTTCCATATCTCTTTGTATTTTATTTGTTATATCTCTGTTATATTTGTGCCTTCATATTATTCCTCAAAAATAATCTGGATCAGTGGTATCAGAGCGGTTTGCTTCTTGTCATTCCTAGTGCATGTCCCTGACGAGGTCAGGGTATAGAGAGTTGGGTCTCAAGCTTGTTTCTCTTAAGGAGAACCTCTCTCGCACGCTTAAGAAACTTTCCATGGTGGAAGAAAAGAGGGATGATGGGATAGGATATCGTTTCAAACTATTTCTTGAGGAATCCCTCATGCAACAGAGGAATGAGATGATGGATAATTTCGCCTAGATCTTTTGACAACTGTCGACAAAAACAGAGGCACCTTCAACCAGTAGTCACTTTGGAGGTGCAATTTCCTTCAAGGTACAAGTTAACTTTTATATTCCTTTATTTGAAGGAAAGATAGAAGCCAACGCTTTGGAAAAATGGTTAAATCTACTAGAGGGTTATTTCTCTATCCACAATTTTTCCAAAAATGAAAATATCACCTTTGTGCTCCTTAAGGAACTTCCCCATGTCAGAGATTGGTGGGAGACTTACTATGAGAAACATGTCGAGGATGAGTATGTAATTTTTGGGCCAGGACCCACTTGAGCTGCTTGTGTTGATGCCCTCAAGGAACAATATTACCCTGTTGGAATTTATGATGACCAATACATGAGATGGACCTCACTGCACCAAGAGAGGGGCCAAACAGTGTCAGAGTTAACCAATACTTTCCATACCTTTTGCACTAAGTTGGGTATCAAAGACTCCAAGGGGCATCTGTTCCTAACATATTTTGGGGCTCTGCATAGGTACATCCAAACCAAAATGGAGTTTCTGTACATATTGTCGTTGGGAGCCACTTACCGATATGTTGTCAAAATCAAGTAGAAGTTCAAGTAGTAGAACAAATGGGAGTTCAGGTCTGAAAATACGCAACAACCAAAGTATGGTAAGGGTGGCCCTAACTTCCAAGCTAAAGGACAGAGCAAGGATGGACAACCCCAGGATAAACAACTCAAGCCACCAGCAAAGAAGGGAAATGGGAACTCGAACAAGGGCACTGTAAAATGGTGTGCGCTCCACTAAATACCTTGGCACAATACTGATGAATGTCACTCCAAATATTATTTGTGGGATAAGACAAAATCCCCAGGGTCATATGTTGACTTAGACTCTTATTGAGAACCAGAAAAGGGAAGACGGATCATTGATGCCTAGTGTCACCTTCGCTACCACAAAAGTCCAGCCAAAAGAATCAAAGGAGCCTGAAGAAGGGGAGCACTTTTTCCACTCACAGATGTGGGTGAAGGAAAGCCCACTCCATTTCATCATTGACAGTTGTAGCCATAAGAAATTGATCTCAGCTGAGGTTGTCAAGAGGTTGAACCTAAAAATGACGTCGCATCCTTAGTCATCATTGAATCTACTTTCTCGTGATATAAGAATTTTTTAATTTCATTTGGGATTTCTATATTTTTTCTAAACTTTATCATTAGAAAATTTAGTGAGCTAAAAACCAGTCACAATGAAAATTCAATATCATTACAATGACAACACCAAAAAAATATAAAAACTCACAAAGATGTTCCTTGCATTGTCATCTTCAAAAGAGTAGTTTTAGTTTGTTTCATAAGAGTCACATTTGAAAGAAAATGTGAGGACACCAACATGTGTCAATAAGGCACCATTTTTTAAACATATGCTATTTCAATAAATAATACAAAATAGTGCTTAAGTCTAAAAATCTTCAACATATAGTCCACTTCCAAGTACGATCTGTGTAGATTATGAGCATACATATTGTTTTCTGTAAAATGAATAACCATCTCTAAAAAAAATGAGCGGCACACAAGTCACTCATTATCCATACCTAAAGTTTTAAAGTATATGTCGTTGGTGCCCCTCAAATTTGTCCCACTATATGTCCATAAAAAAATTTTAAAAAATGTAAATACGAAGCTAATACAATTATCTAGAACTCTTGTGTTTACTTCAAGGTGAAATTCCTAAGGGAGATATGGGTTTGAAGGGGTTGAAGTTGAAAAACATAAAATTTTGCAGTTTTTTTGTCAAAAAAAACGCAAAAATTGTTTCCCAACTTCATCCATATATTGTTTGGTGTCGTTGATTTATTTTGTTTATAATGGTTTACTATTAATATATTTTGTTTATAAATGAATTATTCTGAATGCTAAAGTGAATCTGTGAAGCTAAAGTGGAGGCATGTGATGTTAAACCAGGTGGAAAGAAAACACACTATAGTTGTATAGGAGAAAGGTTTAATTCAATGCTTGCAAAAAAATATAAGCAAATATAGTTTGTTATTAATGGAACTCCATAAATTGAAAATGAGCTTGGCCTAATGGTTAAGAACATGTGTTTTCTGCTTGGAGGTCACGTGTTCAAATCTAGAAGGGGGTATGGTATGTATACCTCCGTAGACTTTAGCAGTCAAATCCCTACACAACATTGCCTCACAACTGCAATGTAGACAGCTTGAAAATATTAATGATTCAAAAAAGGAAGAATCGTAAATAAAGAAATGTATAAGACCAAGTGAGATAAATGACAAAATTGGAAGAGAGTGACCAATAAGAGAAATGACAAAATTGGAAGAGAGCAACCTTCAAACGACCATTTTTTTTTGGATTGTATGTTCCACCACTTGAATGATCTTGGAATGCCCCAATGAGCGATATTAATCTCTTGGAATGCCACATCGATCAATATTCAATAGGGGATCAAACCACCATATATAGAAACAGAGTTAGGAAAATATGATCCCATCAAACCATCATAGACAACAAATCACCAATGTTGAAAAAAGGAAATCAGATCTGATCAAATCGGATTGTATCTAACAAGAAGATAAGGACACAAGGGACTAATATATATATGGAGGATACAATTGGCAGATGGATTGTTTAAAAACAGTTGGGGACAATTGTTTTGGTGACAAGTTTCAATAAGAGTTTGGGAAGGGTGTTGCACCCTGAAAGATAGTTTCGACATAAGCTTATAACAAAGATAGTTATAGTAATTGAAGGAAAATAAGCCATGCCCATGTATGTGCATGTGTGTTCATTTTTGGAGAGTGATTGGTTATTCATGAAGGTCCCTGCACTACTCTTTCCCTTGAGGAAATCATATCCCAATAGCATAGAGAATCGTTAGACCCCTAATGCATGTTCAAAATCATGCATTTCATGGTGGCAAAGGGCGTGTTTCATGCCTATGTTGTGCAAAATGTGGAGGGTGAAGACTATTAAGGAAAATTTGAGGTATAAAATGTGCCTCCTAAGAAAAATAATGAAATAATAGTTAAAACAATAAAATAAGAGTTATGAATTTTCAAAGAGAAAGAAAGAAAACTATTTTTTTAAACCGTATTTTCAACTTATCTCCTTGTAGTTTTACTCAAATTTCAAGTGTATGCACTCATTGGATGCATAATTAAATTATGCATCCAACGAGTATCTATGTTGCATAATTTTGATAGACCTGAAGTGAGATAAGTTGGAAATACATGAAAAAATGTGTTTATTTTCAACATCCACATCTAACAAGTGCCTACACTTAAAATTTGAGTAACCCTATAAAAGGATAAATCAGAAATACAATTGAAAAAAACATCTTTCTTCTTTTCCCTCCAAAAAATTTACTCTTGTGGTTGATATCATCATCTTGAATCTTGTTGGTGCTTTTAAAGTTGATTTTGATAGTACATTTTTTTTTTTAGGCCCATTTTACCTCAAAATTCCCCTAATACTTACAAGACAAGATATGGGTTGACACTAGGGATTAAAACTGAGCCAAACACATCCCATCAAAAGGTTCAAATTCCATCCCAAAAGTGCCATAAAAATATATGGCCATCCAAAAAAAAGATCATTTTCATTTTTACCGGTTTTCCAAAAGGTGTAAGGTTCATATTAAAATTTCATAAAAAGGGTTATACTTCAAAGTGTTCCTCACTTGTACATCTTCTGTGAATGATATGTCCAGGGATAAATTTTTGATCCAGGTGGATATCAGTGGCCACCCACCTATTCCACTGGCTCAAAGACCAGTTTCCATTTTGGCAGTTTTTCTACAACTTTTCGAGTCCTAAACTTCTGGGGCCATTTTGAGGCCCTAAATAGTTTTTTTTGGGCGGGACACTATCACGCTATAGGATTTAACTAGAGTGTGACAAAAATATGTGTAGTCCTCAGGTATTTCTTTCCAACAAGATATTGTGTGTTAAAATCGAGATCATATGAAAAAGTTACGACCCCAGGAAGTTGATGTACCAACTTACCCCATCGAGGCCCACATGACTTTTGGCACTTCATCTCCTAGTGTTAGTTTTTTTTTGTTTAGGGTTTTATCATTTATGATTTATGTTAAAAAGTCATTTGGAGCCTCATTGTAATCATATTCTTGCAAATGAGTGTACCCGACACATCTCTTCTCAGAGATGAGCTACCACCATTCTAGTTAGCTTGTGTGTTTATGCATTTTACAGTCTTTTGTATTTCAGACAATGATTAATAGAATCTTAGCATTATTGTATTATTGTGTTCCTTGCCATATCTCTATGTATTTTATTTGTTATATCTATGTTATATTTGTGCCTTCATATTATTCCTCAAAAATAATCTGGATCAGTGGTATCAGAGCAGTTTGCTTCTTGTCATTCCTAGTGCATGTCTCTGACAAGGTCGGGTTATAGAGAGTTGGGTCTCAAGCTTGTTTCTCTTGAGGAAAACCTCTCTCGCATGCTTAAGAAACCTTCCATGGTGGAAGAAAAGAGGGACGACGGGATAGGATATCATTTCAAACTATTTCTTGAGGAAGCCCTCATGCAACAGAGGAATGAGATGATGGATAATTTTGCCCAGATCCTTTGACAACTGTCGACAAAAACAAAGGCACCTTCAACTAGTAGTCACTTCGGAGGTGAGATTTCCTTCAAGGTACAAGTTAACTTTTATATTCCTTTATTTGAAGGCTAGATAGATGCCAACGCTTTGGAAAAATGGTTAAATCTGCTAGAGGGTTATTTCTCTATCCACAATTTTTCCAAAAATGAAAAGATCACCTTTATGCTCCTTAAGGAACTTCCCCATGTCAGAGATTGGTGGGAGACTTACTATGAGAAACATGTCGAGGATGAGTATGTAATTTTTGGGCCAGGACCCACTTGAGCGGCTTGTGTTTATGCCCTCAAGGAACAATATTACTCTATTGGAAGTTATGATGACCAATACACGAGATGGACCTCACTCACCAAGAGAGGGGCCAAACACTGTCAGAGTTCACCAATACTTTCCATACCTTGTGCACTAAGTTGGGTATCAAAGACTCCAAGCGACATCTGTTCCTAAAATATTTTGGGGCTCTGCATAGGTACATCCAAACCGAAATGGAGTTTCTGTACATATTGTTGTTGGGAGCCACTTATCGATATGTTGTCAAAATCAAGTAGAAGTTCAAGTAGTAGAAAAAACGGGAGTTCGGGTCTGAAAATACGCAACAACCAAAGTATGGTAAGGGTGGCCCTAACTTCCAAGCTAAAGGATAGAGCAAGGATGGACAACCCCAGGATAAACAACTCAAGCCACCAGTAAAGAAGGGAAATGGGAACTCGAACCAGGGCACTGTAAAATGGTGTGTGTTCCACTAAATACCTTGTCACAATACTGATGAATGTCGCTCCAAATATTATTTGTGGGATGAGACAAAAGCCCCAGGGTCAGATGTTGACTCAGACTCTTATTGAGAACTAGAAAAGGGAAGACCGATCATTGATGCAGAACCCAGTGTCACCTTCACTACCACAAAAGTCCAGCCAAAAGAATCAAAGGAGCCTGAAGAAGGGGAGCACTTTTTCCACTCACATATGTGGGTGAAGGGAAGCCCACTCCATTTCATCGTTGACAGTGGTAGCCATAATAAATTGATCTCAGTTGAGGTTGTCAAGAGGTTGAACCTAAAAATGACGTCGCATCCTCAACCATAAACCATCAGTTGGCTCAGCTAGGGACATGACATCTGTGTTTGCCAACAATGTCGCTTGCACTATGACATAAAACCCTTCAAAGATGAGGTAGTGTATAATGTTTCCCACCTTGAAGTTTGTGATGTTTAACCATATATGTGGAAGCGTCATGTTGTTTATGAATCTAGGCCTCATAGTGTCATTATTACTTTGGGAAATCAGTTCTACAGGGTATCGAAGTTGGTCCCAAACATTA
>JASDQU010739984.1:166308-177323 GCA_032191745.1 Picea mariana
GATCAATATTCAATAGGGGATCAAACCACCATATATAGAAACAGAGTTAGGAAAATATGATCCCATCAAACCATCATAGACAACAAATCACCAATGTTGAAAAAAGGAAATCAGATCTGATCAAATCGGATTGTATCTAACAAGAAGATAAGGACACAAGGGACTAATATATATACGGAGGATACAATTGGCAGATGGATTGTTTAAAAACAGTTGGGGACAATTTTTTTGGTGACAGGTTTCAAGAAGAGTTTGGGAAGGGTGTTGCACCCTGAAAGATAGTTTCGACATAAGCTTATAACAAAGATGGTTATCGTAATTGAAGTAAAATAAGTCGTGCCCATGTATGTGTGTGTGTGTTCATTTTTGGAGAGTGATTGGTTATTCATGAAGGTCCCCACACTACTCTTTCCCTTGAGGAAATCATATCCCAATAGCATAGAGAATCGTTAGACCCCTAATGCATATTCAAAATCATGCATTTCATGGTGGCAAAGGGTGTGTTTCATGCCTATGTTGTGCAAAATGTGGAGGGTGAAGCCTATTAAGGGAAATTTGAGGTATAAAATGTGCCTCCTAAGAAAAATAATAAAATAATAGTTAAAACAATAAAATAAGAGTTATGAATTTTCAAAGAGAAAGGAAGAAAACTGTTTTTTTAAATCATATTTTCAACTTATCTCCTTGTAGTTTTACTCAAATTTCAAGTGTATGCACTCATTGGATGCATAATTAAATTATGCATCCAATGAGTATCTATGTTGCATAATTTTGATAGACCTGAAGTGAGATAAGTTGGAAATACATGAAAAAATGTGTTTATTTTCAACATCCACATCTAACAAGTGCCTACACTTAAAATTTGAGTAACCCTATAAAAGGATAAATCGAAAATACGATTGAAAAAAACATCTTTCTTCTTTTCCCTCCAAAAATATTTACTCTTGTGGTTGATATCATCATCTTGAATCTTGTTGGTGCTTTTAAAGTTGATTTTGATAGTACATTTTTTTTTTTAGGCCCATTTTACCTCAAAATTCCCCTAATACTTCCAAGACAAGATATGGGTTGACACTAGGGATTAAAAATGAGCTAGACACATCCCATCAAAAGGTTCAAATTCCGTCCCAAAAGTTCCATAAAAATATATGGCCATCCAAAAAAAAGTTCATTTTCATTTTTACCGGTTTTCCAAAAGGTGTAAAGTTCATATTAAAATTTCATAAAAAGGGTTATACTTCAAAGTGCTCCTCACTTGTACATCTTCTGTGAATGATATGTCCAGGGATAACTTTTTGATCCAAGTGGATATTAGTGGCCACCCGCCTATTCCACTGCCTCAAAGACCACTTTCCATTTTGACAGTTTTTCTACAACTTTTCGAGTCCTAAACTTCTGGGGCCATTCGAGGCCCTAAATAGTGTTTTTTGGGTGCCACACTATCACACTATAGGATTTAACTAGAGTGTGACAAAAATATGTGTAGTCCTCAGATATTTCTTTCCAACAAGATATTGTGTGTTAAAATCAAGATCATATGAAAAAGTTACGACCCCAGGAAGTTGATGTACCAACTTACCCCATCGGGGCCCACATGACTTTTGGCACTTCATCCTAGGGTTAAGATTTTTTTGTTTAGGGTTTTATCATTTATGATTTATGTTAAAAAGTCATTTGGAGCCTCATTGTAATCATATTCTTGCAAATGAGCATACCCGACACATCTCTTCTCAGAGATGAGCTACCACCATTCTAGTTAGCTTGTGTGTTTCTGCATTTTACAGTCTTTTGTATTTCAAACAGTGATTAATAGAATCTGAGCATTATTGTATTATTGTGTTCCTTGCCATATCTCTGTGTATTTTATTTGTTATATCTCTGTTATATTTGTGCCTTCATATTATTCCTCAAAAATAATTTGGATCAGTGGTATCAGAGCGGTTTGCTTCTTGTCATTCCTAGTGCATGTCCCTGATGAGGTCAGGGTATAGAGAGTTGGGTCTCAAGCTTGTTTCTCTTGAGGAATACCTCTCTTGCACGCTTAAGAAACCTTCCATGGTGGAAGAAAAGAGGGATGACGGAATAGGATATCGTTTCAAACTATTTCTTGAGGAAGCCCTCATGCAACAGAGGAATGAGATGATGGATAATTTCGCCCAGATCCTTTGACAACTGTTGACAAAACAGAGGCACCTTCAACCAGTAGTCACTTCAGAGGTGCGATTTCCTTCAAGGTACAAGTTAACTTTTATATTCCTTTATTTGAAGGAAATATAGACGCCAATGCTTTGGAAAAATTGTTAAATCTGCTAGAGGGTTATTTCTCTATCCACAATTTTTCCAAAAATGAAAAGATCACCTTTGTGCTCCTTAAGGAACTTCTCCATGTCAGGTATTGGTGGGATACTTACTATGAGAAACATGTCGAGGATGAGTATGTAATTTTTGGGCCAGGACCCACTTGAGCGGCTTGTGTTGATGCCCTCAAGGAACAATATTACCCTGTTGGAAGTTATGTTGACCAATACATGAGATGGACCTCACTGCGCCAAGAGAGGGGCCAAACAGTGTCAGAGTTCACCAATACTTTCCATACCTTGTGCACTAAGTTGGGTATCAAAGACTCCAAGGGGAATATGTTCCTAAAATATTTTGGGGCTCTGAATAGGTACATCCAAACCGAAATGGAGTTTCTGTACATATTGTCGTTGGGAGCCACTTACCAATATGTTGTCAAAATCAAGTAGAAGTTCAAGTAGTAGAACAAATGGGAGTTCGGGTCTGACAATACGCAACAACCAAAGTATGGTAAGGGTGGCCCTAACTTCCAAGATAAAGGACAGAGAAAGGATGGACAAACCCAGGATAAACAACTCAAGCCACCAGCAAAGAAGGGAAATGGGAACTCGAACAAGGGCACTGTAAAATGGTGTGTGTTCCACTAAATACCTTGGCACAATACTGATGAATGTCGCTCCAAATATTATTTGTGGGATGAGACAAAAGCCCCAGGGTCAGATGTTGACTCAGACTCTTATTGAGAACCAAAAAAGTGAAGACGGATCATTGATGTAGAACCCAGTGTCACCTTCGCTACCACAAAAGTCCAGCCAAAAGAATCAAAGGAGCCTAAAGAAGGGGAGCACTTTTTCCACTCACAGATGTGGGTGAAGGGAAGCCCACTCCATTTCATCGTTGACAATGGTAGCCATAAGAAATTGATCTCAGCTGAGGTTGTCAAGAGGTTGAACCTAAAAATGACGTCGCATCCTCAGCCATAAACCATCGGTTGGCTCAACCAGGGACATGACATCTGTGTTTTCCAACAATGTCGCTTGCACTACGACATAAAACCCTTCAAAGACAAGGTAGTGTATAATGTTTCTCACCTTGAAGTTTGTGATGTTTAACCATATATGTGGAAGCATCATGTTGTTTATGAATCTAGGCCTCGTAGTGTCATTATTACTTTGGGAAATCAATTCTACAGGGTACTGAAGTCGGCCCCAAACATTACGGTCTCTTTGACCTCCACAAAGCAGTGCAGAAAGGTGGTCTCTCAGACTGGGATATTTTTCCTCTATATGGTTCAATCGGGAGGTGAACATAAGGTCATTGCAACTGCCAAAACCTCTACATGGGGTCTCTCTGCCCAACAACAACAGGTGGATATAATAGTAGAGGGGTACAAAGACATATCACCTTGCCTACTGGGGTTCATGTTCACTGTCAGGTAAATCACTCCATTGATCTGACACCCGGTGCTCATATTCCTAACGAGCCTATATACAAGTGTTCTATTATGGAGAATGAATAAATAAAACGCTAGATCCAAGAGCTAATTCTTAAGGTCCACGTCAGACCAATCTCCTCAACTTGCGAGAACCCAATTATTTTGGTACAAAAGAAGGATGGGACATGAAAAATTTGTATTGATTACAAATACCTAAACAAGATCACAGTCAAGAACTGGTACCCAATTCCCTAGATTGATGATCTTCTCGATCAGCTCAAGGGAACCAAGTTTTTCATCAAGATTGATTTGAAGTCAGGCTACCACTAGGTGCCAATTGAGAAAATTGATGTGTGGAAGACAACCTTCAAGTCTAAAGAAGGCATCTTTGAGTGGTTGGTCATGTCTTTCAACTTGACTAATGCCCCAACTACATTCATGCGGATGATGGATGATATATTACATCCATTCAAAAACTCCTTTGTGGTTGTATATTTGGATGACATCCTCATCTTCAACAAAACTTGGGAGGAACATTTGGAGCATATTCAACAGGTATTGGGCACCTTGCAACAACACAAGTTATATGCCAATTTGGAGAAGTGTTCCTTCTGCATACAATGAATATAATATTTGGGATACATCGTGGATGATCAGGGTGTACATGTGGATCCATCCAAGATCCAAGTCATCTGCGATTGGTCGGCCTTGAATAAAATGACTGAGCTCCATAGCTTCTTGGGCCTCACCAACTTTTATCGGAGATTTGTGTTGGGATTATCTCATATCACTTGGGCCCTAAGCTAGGTAACCAAGGGTGGCACAAAGGCCAAGTTTGTGTGGTCCATACCCCAACAGAAAGAATTCAAGGATTTGAAATTTTGCCTCTGCTCAACACCAGTCCTCGTTTTTCCAAACCTGCAACAACCATTTGAGATTGAGGAAGATGCTTCAGATTATGCTATTAGTGCAGTCCTCACTTATCTAGGGAATTAGGTAGACTATTACAATAAAACTCTATTTGATGTTGTTCGCATATAACCCACCTACAAAAAATAGTTGTACTCCATTGTGTAGGCATGTCGACAATGGAAGCATTACAATCTAGGGAAGNCGCAAATTGCCTCAGACGTCCCCTGGTGGTAGCGCTAACCATGGTTCTTAACTCTTGTAGACATGAGACATCTGAATGACCAAAATTATAAAATAATGACTCTAACTTTGCTACTGCCTATCAGACATTGAATGCAGGAAAAAAATTTCCCAACTTTCATCTTTAGGATGGATTGTTATGTCGTTTAAGCCATCTTTGTGTTCCTTCAAGCAAGCGTGCCAAGATAATTTGGGAAGCTCATTACAACCAAGCAAAAAGACATTTTGGTGTAGAAAAGACCATGGCAATACTGTAAAATCATTTTTAAATGCTAAAGCTTTGACAAGATGTCTGCAAGTACTTTAGATCCTGCACTGTCTGTGCCATTTCCAATCTCGCCATCAAGAAATAGTGGCTATGCACCCCTCTTCCTACTATGGATAGGCCTTGGGAATCCATCTCCATGGACTACATATCTAGTCTACCATCAACCAAGGATGGGAATGACTGTGTCTTTGTGGTCGTTGATCGATTCTCTAAGATGGAAATTTTAGCACCCTGCAAGAAGAGCATCATAATCGATGCCACCACCAATCTCTTCTTGACACATTTTTGGATTCATTTTGGGCTCCCACAAAATAATATTCCCGATTGAGATAGTAGGTTCCTGAGCACTTTTTGGTCCATCCTATGGTCGATGATGGACACCAAGCTAACCAAATCAACTACCTTCCACCCACAGACTGATGGACAAACATAGGTAATCAACAGGATGATTGTTCATATCCCGAGGATGTATAATTCTAAACATGCATGCACATGGGAGGAAATCCTTCCTTATGTTCAACATACCTACAACAGATCCCTCAACATTTCTACTGGCCACAATCTTTTTTAGGTGTGTTTGGAGTTCCAACCAGCCCCCATTGAAGCATCTCTTCCCATTGCAATCGCACAGGAAGAGTCCTCCCATGCCCAAACCGAGGTTGATCGGGCAGCAAAATTTATTGAGCACATCCAACAAAAAGTTCATGATATTGTGCAGAATGCCAATTCCAAGTACAAGCAGCGCCACGATCAACATTGGGTACCACACAAATTTCGAGTGGGAGATAAGGTCTGGTTGCATTTGCATAAAGAGCGCCTCATAGGATCACACTAGAAGTTGTACCCACTCTAATACAGGCCTTACACCATCACCGAGGTTGTGGGGGAGAATTATTTTGAATTAAGTATTCCTCCTTTCCTTGGCTTGCACCCAATATTTAATGTGGAACTGCTCCGACCATATTTTCCACCTCTCCTGGACACTTCAGATGCGACCGAACAATTGGCTCCTATGGAACTCAATCGTTCTTGCATCGAACATGAGACAATTGATTGTATCATAGACACCAAAACAAAGGACACCCGCCAAGATACTACCAAAATCCATCGGGTCATCAAAGGAGAGAAATTTCTTCATCATGGAATGTGGCTCACTAGGTGTCAGATTCAACAAAAGTTTCCTCATCTGATGCATGCACTTAACGCAATGGATACCATTGCTTCCTAAGGGGGGAGGAATGATCTAGGTGGGTATTTATGGCCACCCACCTATTCCATTGGTTCAAATACCAATTTCCATTTTGGTAGTTTTTCTATAGCTTTTCGAGTCCTAAATTTTTGGGGCCGTTTTGAGGCCCTAAACAACGTTTTTTGGTTGCGACATTGTCACACTATAGGCTCTATCCAAAGTGTGACAGAAACATGTGTACTCCTCGGATAGTTATTTCCAACGAGCTATCGTGCACCTAAAACAGAGATTGTATGAAAAATTTATGACCCCGAGAAGTTGATATACCAACTTACCCCATCGGGGCCCACATGACTTTTGGCGCTTTATCTCCTAGGGTTAGGATTTTTTTATGTTTATGGTTTTATCATTTATGTTTTATGTTAAAAATTCCTTTAGAGCCTTATTGTAATCAACTTCTTGCGAATGAGCATAGCCAACACATCTCTTCTCAGAGATAAGCTACCACCATTCTATCTAGCTTGTGTGTTTCAACATTTTACAGTCTTTTTGTATTTCAAATAGTCATTAATAAAATATAAGCTTTACTGTATTACTGTGTTCCTTGCCATATCTCTGTGTATTTTCTTTTTTATGTCTCTGTTATATCTCTGTTATATTTATGCCTACATATCATTCCTCAAAAATAATCTGGATCACTTTGTTTACATTGCAACTTTCCCTAGAGTTTTAAAGCAAGGGATCTAACGATAGGCGAAGTGACGTTGTCTGGCATTTTGTTTTTATTATGAAGACCTTTATTTACTCTAGAACAATATTATTGTACCATACCAACTTGCATTAATGTGATGGAAGATAAGCGGTAGATAAAACTTGACATATGCTAGAGGAAAAGTAAAGTTGCATTGCCTATTTGTTTTCTCGAATATAAAGTTACACAACCCATCAAAAGGTTCTAAGTCCATCCCAAAAGTGTCATAAAAATATATGGCCATCCAAAAAATGGTTCATTTTCATTTTTAACGGTTTTCCAAAAAGTGTAAGTTTCATTTTAAAATTTCATAAAAAGGGTTATACTTCAAATTGCTCCTCACTTGTACATCTTTTGTGAGTGATACGTCCATGGCTAACTTTTTTTACGTTGCAACTTTCCCTAGAGTTTTAAAGTGATGTCTCTAACGATAGGAAAAGTGACATTGTCTGGCATTTTGTTTTTATTGTGAGGGCCTTTATTTACTCTAGAACAATATTATTGTACCATACCAGCTTGCATTAATGTGATGGAAGATAAGTGGTAGATAAAACTTGACATGTGCTAGAGGAAAAGTAAAGTTACATTGCCTCTCTGTTTTTTCGAATATCATTGACTATTACCTATGTGTTTTCTAGAACCATCAATGGCATCACCAAAACCATGGTGGTATTGTCATCATCAATTCTCTAAACTCCTTCCGGTCAATGTGTTTGTTCTTCGTTGAAATAGTGAACGGATTTGTATCATGTATTTTTTATCTAAGGTATTATTTGAATTCTTGTTATGCTTGATTTTAGTGATTTGAATTATGTTGGTATTTCCCTTCTTTTGAACCATCCATAGCATGCCCAAGAACTTAGCGTTATTGATATCCTAAATTCTTTGGAATTGCTCGTAAGTCCCTTTGTTCTTAAAGTGTATTTGTAGAACATGTTTCTTCTTCGAAGGTATTCTTTGAACTCTTGTTTCACTTGATTTGAGCGATTTGAATTGTGTCGATATTTCATTATGAATTTTCTATGGTCATTTGTTGGAGGTTGATATCCAACAATATTCCTTTGAATCCTTAGTTATTTATGATGCTTCCAAGTTCATGTGTTCACTTTTGGTTGCAATAGCGAAGGGATCCAGATTTGTGGAACATCCACTTCTCTTTTTGAGAGGTATGAAATGAAATCTCTTTGCGTGCTTGATTTGGAAAGCTTGTGGGTCATATAAATTTGGATTTCACTACTACTATTGTTGCAATCAATTAAATAATGATTAAAAAGACATAGAATGATGAAACGACTTCTTTCTTAGAAGGATCACAAATATATGTTTCTAGATTGATTCAATAATTCACTCACATATTTGGGGTTGTATAGACAACGGACACACTACAAGAATATATATTGTTAATTATCTTAACAATTTTATGGAAAACATGCTACAATGGCATGCATTTCCTCTAGTGTAAAAAACAAAATATTTAAAAGCATCTTTAAACCTGTAAAAATTTGAAGCTTTGAATATGTGCTACAATGACCTACTAGACACAGATCCAGCTGCTTTGGCTGCATTATTTTTGTTCTTGTTAGAGTATCTAGAAAACCTAGGGATCTTTTATTATGTGAGTATAATGTGGATTCCGCAATGCAAATGTGGTCAAAATTGGTACCATGATGTGCTAATTTTTTATATGGGGGGCAATATAAATTTCTCAAAATGAGTAATAGGCCCAATATAAAAAATGTGTGCGATAGAATATTTCAGAAGAATTGTTAGCATATGTGTTTTTATATACATACAAATGTGCAAATAAGGTGTACCCTTGATGTTTATTCATAAGCATTGATGTAGATTTAAATTTTCTTCGATTTGAATTTTCATGGAAAATGTTTATTTTTGTTAAATTTCACCCACAAATAGACTTTTGTGAATAATATTGAAACAAAAATAGATAACAAAATTCGAAATTATGTGGGGCTTTCCATTGAAAATATGTATTACCCATCAGCAACATAAATGCAATATATTGTTGGATTTGAGATCAAAGTTATATATTTTTTTCATTTAAAATATTTAAAATCAAATATTTTGTAAAAACAATTAGAGGTTAAACCGGTAAAAGTGATGGAAATGGAATAAAAATTGATTTTGTTAATGAAATTGCATATAAGATGAATCGATTGCATAACAAAAGTAAGAAGTGAAATTTTTTTTTTCAATATAAATTTTGAGAGAGCTAAATTTATCTATACAATTGAAATCAAGGGGAAGTGATGATTTTTTTTTTCAATGTAAATTTTTAAGGGAGCTAAATTTATCTATACAATTGAAATTTACAATTTTAAAAAATAGATAATAAGAATTATCACATTAAATGACAAGACTAAAGTAATAAGTATTATCAAATCAATGAAGTACTAAAACATAAATTAATGGAACATAATATATTAAAAAATGATATATTTTACATTGAGAAGGGATTAAAATAATGATACCTCTCACATCAAGAATGTTCAGATTAAATGAAAAATTAAAGTTATGGTCATGTGGTATTTTGAAGAATTTTTTAATTTTTTAATTAAATATTTGAATCTTACAATACCTATTAAAACCACATAAAAATAGTCACATCACTCTCTTTAACTAATTAAAAATTAAGAATTTCAATTTTCATCAAATAAAAAATATTTTTTTATGTAAAAAAAAAAACAAAATTAAAAACTTTAGAAAGTTGTATGTCATCACAAGAAACTAATTAAAAGTCAAATAAAATTGACTCCTAAACAATTATAATCCATCAACTTCAACGTTCTCTTAAAAAACGACCTAACTTTCTTTTTTTTTCCGGCAGAAAAATCACACTAATTATATTATGATATAATTTTTCAACATCACAGACCTTTGTTCATGACAACTTACAATGACCATCACGGTCCCTCAAGCTTCCTTCAATAATCTGACTAAAGCTTCCTTGCAACAAAAAACCATCAAGCTATCTAACACAAAGCTACTCCTCTTTCATATAAGGCGAACAATGAAACTTTGAACCAAAAAACAAAAAAAAAAACAAGAGGGTGCTGGGAGAGGGATTAAAATATGTCAAAATGATGGACTGTTCTAGCTGTCTCTCCATCCCAGGAGTAATAAAAAAGTCTTCCACTTATGGCCGAAAGAGCTTGCTTAGACAGTATGTTTGCCACCACATTTATCTCCCTGTATATATGCTGGAAAAAATACCCCTGAAAGATGAAACCAACTCCCTAGTTTTTTCTTTTCCAGCCTTCAATGTTAATGGCACAAAGGTTTCCTTTTTTATTGAGCTAGTCAATTATTACCTTTGAATCACCCAGTAACTGAATATCTTGAATATTCAATTGCTTTGCAATAAAAAGAGAAGCCCACACTCCCAACATCTCTGCTTTGGTGTTTGTTCCAGCACCGTAGTTGAAGTACCATCTAAATTCTGTCAAATCTCTGCATTTTAATGTAACGCCTGCCCCACAAGTTGTTCCACCTGCCACTGAAGCTCCATCAAAGAATGCCACTGTAAATCCACTAATCCTGTTGATCGAACTCAATCTTAGACTCTGTACTTTTGTATCAATGGACATATTCTTGAGAGCTCCAAAAGCCATGTGAACAACCGCCCATGCAGAGGGCGCCTTACCTTCAATGATAAGATTATTGTGTTCCAGCCATAAATTCCAACATAACAACAATGGAATTTTTTTTGACAGCCCCCTTTTCCTGGTCCACTCGTCCATACAATCATTAAGAGAAAGACTCGTCCGCAATTGCACGCAGATTAACCAAACCAAGATTGCAAAGTTACAGTGAATAAAAAGGTGAGGAATATCTTCGGCTTGTTGTTTGCACATGAGGCAAATTCTTGGACCATTACATCCTTTATTTTGTAAAATATCCCATG